>JAQBSW010007558.1:0-40065 GCA_029291075.1 Eudiplozoon nipponicum | reverse complement strand
TCGTTCTCCAACTCAAAATGATGTTTCAAATATCCGTTCATCATCGCCAACACAACATGAAACATCATTGGACGTGACTTTCTCGAACACTTCGACCTAACCATCCGTCCAAGAACGCTAGAGATAGAGAAACCAGTATCAGTGTTGACAGAGCCAAAATCAGTCTTTACACGGTATGGCAGAGCAATAACACTTCCTGTAAGGTTAGCCCCCTTCATTGTGCACTAATTTTCACTGTCGGGGGGGTGTATGTAACACGCGGCTCCGTGTTACAACCCAACGAAGGTCGATTTTTACAAACGCTGTGCTCTTTAAGGTCAAATATTCTAACTCTGTCCTTAAACAATATTTCTCTTAGCTGTGATTTTAGGAACAATCTCTTTTAGTCTCAAGCAGTTTTAATCGATATTTCTTGAACTGCAATTTTATTTGTAATTAATAGTGTTTTTATAAAATAGACAGAACCGCGCGCGATCCGCGAGGATCACGCGGTGGACTATTGTGTCGCTGCGGATTTATTCCGCTCAGTTGGATTATTAACAATTTTTACTGTTGTCAGTTAATTGTGCCATTCAGAATTTCAGAGAATAATAGATTATAATAATGACATGAACTAAATATTCGTGAGTTTTTGGTCATTGAAGTCTTTATGGGGCTTACTCCTTCATTTTAGTGATTGCTTTTAACGATGACTTTTTACATATCTTCATATGTTTTAAATCGATGATAAAAATACAATTCAATCCAGACATTTGTGTAAGAATAACTATTTGTGTGTAAAACATTTTCCTCTATAAACATAAATCATCTTACTATGTTCATATTGTCATGTATTTTTAATCGTTTGACTATTCTCACTGTGAATGGTGTTTAAGACTTATTTTTGCATAAAAATCTATTTTTACAGCTGACTAACATATATTCAATTTGAACTAACTGTGAATTACATTACTATTTGCAACTTTTATATCTAATATACGTATGACCAGATGTTTTTGCCTTCTCACATCAATCATCCGAAAAAGATCAGACTGATTAGAAGCATGGGTAATAATAATAACCACCATTGATATGTAGTAGGGGTACAAAATCAGGAACGAGAAAGGAATAGCGAATAGTATAGAACCAATATTTCTGACCATAAGGCCAAGGTAGTTGTTATTAATAATCTACCGCAATCACTAAAATTATTCGCCAGACATCTCCCCAACACTCTCTCTATAGATGACTTTCATGGAGATGCGAGTTAGAATTTAGGGTTTAGGAACCTAAGTTAAATTCGTGATCCTTCTGTCCTTCCCCGCAGGATGATAGGATCTTCTCTTTAGAGAGGACAGTAGCTAACATGGCTAAAGTTCTGGAAGGATTGGCCATAGGGAAATCCAAACTAAATCAGGTGAACGCTCGACCAAATTTTAGGCCAAAAAACACATTATAACAGTAAGCGGCGATCAAGATCCCTGCAATATTTTAACAGATATGTTCAAAGAACAGGTGCTATAATCACCAGAAGATTTTCATTTATGTGAAGTGTGTCTCTGTTGTTCCGAAGAATTTCCAAATGAATGCCAATTTCCATAGTTGACAGAAAAGACAACAGAAAACTGGCGCAGTGGTGCAACAGGATCCGGAAACGTATGGCACAGAAAGTAGAAGACCGTACTTTCTGCGCACCAACGGCATCAACGGCGCCACAAGGAAGAAATCACTTACAATCCGACATTCCTATTGAATCTTTTCGTCCACACCGAATTTGCCACATAGATAGCCAAACCGGCTATGTCAGTTGCAATCACCAATATACATCTGCATCTTCTTGATTTAAGAACTGGCGAAGAATTCATCGTAGACGCAGGTGCAGCAGTCTCAGTTATCAAGGGTGATTCAATGGCCAAGATGTCGCTAGGCATTCAACTCGCAACAGCTACAGGCGAGCCAATACCTTCTTAGAGCTGCCGGATCGCACACTAAATATAGGTTTACGGCGTGAATTTACTCACAACTTCATCGTCGCCATGGTCTCACACAATATAATAAGCCTTGATTTCCTTTTAAAATTTCGGCTCATAGTAAATCTTGCCAATCAAAAGATCACCGACCCCTTTATCTGACTTGAGCAAAGTTTTTGGACACTTGCCTCCAATTGAACGACCCAGGCCCGTTGTGGTGAAACTATCAAAGAGGCCGACAAACAAGCAAGTTGAAGATATTAATAAGAAGAAAGGAGAGTATCCTAACTTCCACAATATATTCATTTCCAGGGACATGACGTTTCTCCAAAGAAAATTGTCAGCAGCAAAAAAGTTGAAGAAAAATCTAGATCAAGGATCAAGTAATCCGGAACAAGCTACCATAAAGGGTGTGTGAATTGATTCTAAAATCTCAAAAAACGGTGCATCATTAATGAATGCTGTGGACAGCGGAAATATGAGGACTATAGCTACGATACCCAACAAACGAATTATAAGGAAACCAAAAGAGTTAAATCAGTAACTATCGAAAACTGTTAAGATGAGTTATGATGTACATATACTTTATTTTATGCCAATTGTAGAAGTGTTAAGACCAAAATTTTTTGCAAGTGTGATTTTGTAATAAGTAACAATTTTGACTTTATAATTTTATCTGAAACTTGGCTGAACAAGGTCATTAAAATCTATTAATTTGACATTCCTCATTATTCTCAATTTAGAAAAGACAGTTACCTGGATAAAAGAGGGGGAGGAGTACTTATTTATAGTAAATCTATATTACATGCGAAAATGTTACATACTAGCGAATAAAATAATGTCATTGATTTTTTATCTATACAAATCGAGAACCTGATCTTAATCGCAGTTTACAGACCGCCGTATGCTAGTTTATTATATATTTTGGACTTCCATGGTTATATTGTTGTGGTAGGAGATTTTAATAAACTGCATGACTGTGAAATAATCAATCTTTTTATAATCATGATCTAAAGCAGATTATAAAGGAACCAACCAGAGGTTCAGAATGCTTAGATCATGTATATTTAGAAGTTGAAGAGTTGAACTTACATAGTTATGATGTTCTAAACTATTTCAAAGAATTGGATCAAAAACAAATTACTTTACAATGTAAACTTTTGAGTAGCAAAGCACAGAAACTTAATTTTGAAAATGCACACGTGCAATGTTCCATAATCAACTGGAATCTTTTTAGAGAATTAAGATTACTTATTGATTATGGATGTTTTTATATCATGAACAATGATGAATTTGTTTTCTGTTTCATTTTTATTATCCTATATATTTTGGGCATCTACGTTTACGGGTGTTATAACGAAGCAAAATCAATAGGAAATTATGTAATCTAAGAATTAAACGAGATAATAAAATGAAATGTAGTTTTATTAATAGTATTAAAAAATGAGGTTAGATTTGATTGATAAAAAATTAATTCCTCACTACTGATAATCCGTCAAAGATCAGAAAGAATTTAACGAACATTGGTTGCGCGGGTGGTGATAACAAATATTATAATTAAGGTTGCGGTCTTGATATAAACACTTGACCCATTAATTACTTACATATGTCAGTATAAAGTAAGAATTGTATAGTGTAGAAAAGGCAATTCATCCAGTAGATCGTATTTATCCTTATTGGGAACTCATCATGTACTACCTAGAATTTGCCGCGGAAAAGGCTCGAACCTGGGCACATCTTTTTTAGAATCTGGTGCTCTAACCACTGAGCCACCCTGCCTCAAATTTTGGACAGGGCTCAACCCCGGGCAATTCAGCAAATTCTGGCCAGTACACGATGAGTTACCAATAGGAACAAAACCGGTCTACTGGATGAATTGCCCTTTCTACACTATACAATTCTTAGTTTATACTGACATATGTAAGTAATTAATGGGTCAGGTGTTTATATCAAGACCGCAACCTTGATTATAATAAGAAGAGAGTATTATTTTTGCTAAACTGAAGAGTAATCCTAAACCAGGGTACAAACTCCTCACAGACTACGGTAAATATAAGGAAAAATTAAACCTTATATTACCTGTGGGTAAAACTGATTATGAATTTCTCTGTGAATTGGATGAAGTATTTGGCAATTTGATATGTAATCCACAGAACGAAAGCAATTTCATTGATCTACCTGATCCGTCGGGATACCAGAAACCAGGACTTGTTATTGACAATCATGCATTGATAGAATTAATGTTGCAAATAAAATGAAAAAACAAAAAATCACCTTGGTATTGATTGATAACCTACTTCAAATACCTTTAAATTTTATGAATGCGCTCTGCAATTTCATCAATAGAATTTTGAAGAATGGGAAATTAACAATCGATATACTAACGATAGTAGCTAAACCGTTGCCAAAAGTAAGTAAGCCAACGTGCGCCAGTGATTATAGACTAATCTCTATTATCCCTTCGTTTTTGAAGATAATAGAACGATTGATACTAGATCATTTAGAACGTATGTTGCCGGCTGATTTTGATATGTGCCAACACGGCTTTACGAAAGACAGGTCGACAACTACTAATATGCTCTCTATGTGGAAACATGTAATTACATTAGATGAGAAAAAGTTAGATGCATTAATCGTATTTATAGATATCTCTATATCTTTTGATGCTATTTTGAATGCGATTAATTAATTGAATATTGATCCGAATATTTTTAGATTACTTAGATACTATTTATACAATCGAAGAAGGAGTATTCAAGTAAACGATCAAATATCTAAATCGAAAAGGGTAACAAGTGGAGTTCCACAGGGATCAAGTTTGGGGCCAATTTTATTTAAAATCGTATTTGCACATTTGGAAACTAAGATCCTTAACGGTCGAGTTTGCAAATTCGCTGATGATTTAAAAATAATCTTTCCAAATGATCCAAAAAATGTCGACTTCTCCAAAAATAATGTGACACTAGATTTGTATGATTTAAGTAGATATTTGATAACACTAGGGCTGAGAATAAACAGTAAAAAGACGAGAGCTTTAAAAATAGGTAACAGAACAGAATTTAATTATGTTTATTTTCATGATGCTGAGATTAATGATGTTTTTGAGATTAAACTTATGCAAGAAATTAAGGATTTAGGCATAACTATTCATTGTACGGCTTCTGCTGAGAGACATATTGAAAGGATAGTAGGCAGTGCCAAGAACAGATGGGCACTAATAAATATAAATATCTTATCGAATGAAATAAAACTTTAAATGTTTATAATATGGATAAGACCGATACTAGAATATGCTGCCGCTACTTATACATTAAAAAAGGGTTTGTCCAAAAAGATAGAAGCTGTACCAAGAAAAGTTGTGAAACCAATTAATCCTATCTTCTGCACTATATACGCCACTTGATTAAAGTTTGTATCACTGCAACCATTATGGTTTCGGAGGATGTGCTATTGCATAAAAGCTTTCTATTTGAACCAGTGGAATGGTGTCTATATGAATCCAATAAGAAAGAGTCATGAAGTTAGAAATAGATCTGGTCATTTTGCAATATCTCCATCCTTGGTGGGGAATGTTGTGAGCAAGTTATCCTCTTTTTAAATAATTTACGAAATGTACAATCAATTGCCAAAAATGGACTTAGAGAAACGACTCCATCAAAGATGTTTTCAAAGATTTCTATCTACCGAACTATAAAAAGTGTACAATCCTGCTGATATTTTTAATTTTGTTTATGATAATACTTTCTCATGGTTAAATAAAAGACAGGATTAATTTGTATCAGCAGCATAACCTCTCAAAATTCGATCTTCAAATTTTGTATTATTGAAATTGAAATGTTATGCATTATATCATCATGTTAATCATCAATACATAAAATCTATTGCTAGTCATGGTTTCCATTTTTGTATAACGTTATACTCGAATTATACCTTAAATTTTCCTGTATTTTGATGAAGAATTTATCACTCTTTACAGCCGAACTTTCTAATGCTGATAAATTTTACAGTACAACTAATTGCACATATTTATGTGATGAGATATCTTTTTATATAGTACATTTTCCAATTTTATTATTTGATGGAACATGCTTCTATATATATATATATATATATATATATATATATATATATATATATATATATATATATTCTATTCTCTCAGCAGAAGCTGCACATTGAGTAGTTATGCCTAAATCCGTTATTTCTTGCATAATTTCAATCTCAAAAGCATCATGAAAATAAACATGATTAAATTCTGTGATGTAACGACGCAAAACAATTTACCGACATATTGCGTAAATTAAATTCAATTCAATTTACGCGGCACCAATGAGAAACAAGCAAAATTTGCCGTTAACCAATGGTGTGCGAGCAGTCAAATTAAAATTATTTATGCACGGTGAATTTACCATGCAGGTCAGGTGTCGCGTTTGCCTTCTGCTTTGCGTTACATGTGCGTGCCATATGCTATTGTCACTTACTCTGATTTTGGGCTTGCTTCACACAAATTCACAATTTAAGTCACGCCAATCTTGTTGCTGTACAACTAGTGAGACGTAACAACATCTAAATTTGATCCTTTCAGTGAACCAGTTACTGCAGAACTTCAACGAGATTACTCAGTTACTCACTTGCCACGCATATCAAAGCCACAGCAGAAGGAACAGCAACCAAAGTCAACTAGAGCTGGTCTCAAGTGTCTAGAAATGTTTTTAGACACTGTTACACTAACTGACTTTCTCGGCTTTCGCCAGAGAACACAAAACCGGTCCTAATAATGGACTTAACAGTATTAAATCAGCCATCCTTGGCTTCTAACTAACTTTGTAACATCGTTCTGGCATTTACTTCAAGTTGTGGCGTTTACACAGAAATGTTGAAGATTTAATTTGACTCCTTTTTTAAAAGGTATAATTTATAACTGCCTGGGGTCATAGATAATTTATTATTTATATAACACGTACAAACTTTGTACAAAGATTCATAGATCTTTTATTCAAATTATTATTTTTTTAAATGAATTGTATTTAATCTGATTTTATACTTTTTGACATACATTTTAATGTTATAAATTTATATTTTTAATTACTATAGCTATATTGATATCAATTGAAAAATGCAAACCGTAAGTCAATTTTTTTGCCTAAAATTTATGATGAATATTAATCGTAGATGATCTTGATAACACTAATAAGATTTTATTCAAAAACAAAGGCCATTTGGAATAACAATTAAACATGTCAGCATACAATTTATAAGTAGGGATATGTATATTTGAGGAAAATATTGACGAGCTAAATATGTAAGGGTAATGGTTAGAGTAAGCCTGTTAGAAGTTGAAAAAGCCAAATACATTCGACTGGTTAAATTAAATTGGATTGGTGTTTACTTCAAGCTCGCAAACTTTATTTAAAGAATTGAATAAAATGAGTTTCAATGTTGGGTTTTGTATCACGAAGCAGATCTAACTAGTCCATTTCATTAGTTTGAATGTAATTTAATTTAGAGATAATGAGAAATATAATTATTTAGAACAAATATATGACTAGTTGCTTGGTCGAGTCAATTGTTTCAATATCAAGGGAACTGTTTATGCGCTGGAAGGAAGGAATGGAGTCGGAACCAAGTTTTATTAAGCGTGTTTTATTGGGATTGAGTTTCTAAATGTTTAGATATGAGTAAGGGCTAGGCGTAGGTGCATTGCTAAATACTATTTCTATGTCATTGGCATGTTTTAACAGCTTGAAATGTTTGTCTGCATCCTGAACATGTGCAAGTGCTGGATTGGGTATTGAGTCAAGTACGGAAACCTGGAGAAATCCAGATTGGATAAATGCCTATCTCCAATCACCATTTTAGACTCTTTCAGTCGTGTACCGGTTTCGGAGGTAGAAACTGATTTATTTCAGGACACTGCTCAATAAATTTGATTCAATTTCCGAGCACGATTCTGAATTGAAAGCCTTAATTATTAATTTTTTATTTGGCTGGCGATGTCCTCTATCTCGACAAATGAACTAATCAAGATTGAAATCAAAAGTATTTATTATAATTCTGTTATTTCGTGTTAAACCAAATATGATCTATCTAATTTAATGTTATTAAATGATATATTTTTATTTAGTAAAAATTGCCATCTGGCTTGACAATTAAAAAAATCAAAAGTGGATATGTGTATTAAATGAGTTATTTAAAATGACTAGCTATTGCTTATCGATAATGACAACGCGGTGAATGGTGCAAGTTGAGAAGAAAGGCTTTCTCTGCTTTATATAATTGGCTCATGCGTCATTATAAGAATACAATCGACTCGAAAGAAAGCTTGAAAAGTTTCTTGATACCAATCACCTCCGAAGGATTTAAAGAGTATCTACTACGTCTTAGTTTTGCAACGTAGCAAAATCAAGATGACGCCGTTAAATTGTGGTTGAAAACGAAGTGAACATTAGAGATACTAAGTAGGTTGAATCACTAGAGCGTGATGCTTATATTGATATTACTATTGATAAATATTTATCAGTTAATACGAAATTAATGTGCAAAAAAAATATTTTTTCTTTTGAGCAAAGAGACTTAACGCTCCGAAACTAATTAATAACCTGGGGATAAAAATAAGTATTATGGGCGAAGAAGGAATCAGTTGCGCTTCCAATATGGGTTCTCACAGAGGAATTTGTTAAAGAAGTGAGCCGCTGTCTTAAACTCATTATGGGATTGGAGCTTTATTTCTCTAAGAAGAGCGTTGAATACACTTGTGGCTTAGGAAAAAAATAGATTTTGTTAAATATACTTGATGTATGTTTGAAATGAATTAGAGAGATGCAATAGCGCGTAGCGTAGTGGTGTCTTGGATGAGTGTTTTTGACAGTTTTAGGCTAGTTGTGATGTTATGAATGAAAGAAATGACACATAAGTGTCGGGTAAACCATAGCGATAGAAGATTAGCCAGGAGCAGGCGTTACCGATAATTCTGGATGTTGGAGTAGACACGATTTAGTAATCTGGAAGAAACCTGTTCGATGGTGTAAGAGGAGGCTAGAGTGAGAGGGCAGTAAAGTTCTCTAGCATATGTTATCAGAGGCAGGACATAGACCTTGAAAAATGTGAGTTGATCTTGAAGCAGATCAAATGGGTTCACTTGAAGAGTTTGGAAGTAGTTTGTTAAAGATGTGGGGACCAAGGTGCTTAGCCGAGTCAATTATTTAAATATCAAGGGGACAATTTGCATTCTGCAGAGAACACAATGGGTTGGAGGTACGTTTCATCTGACAAATCTTATCTGGTTTAGTTTAAGACAGATTCTGTTAATCTGTGAGTATAACGAAGGTAAAAGCTTAGTGATAAGAGGTGAGAAGAGTTGGATGCTGTTGGGTAACTGAATACTATTATCATATCATCTGCATATTTACGCAGCTTGAACAGGTCCTCAACCTGCACCTGTACGAGTGTTAGGTGGAAAAGTATAGGACCAAGTACAGCACCCTAGGGGACTCCAGATCGGATAAGGTTTGACTTCGATTGATTATTTCAACTCTTACAGTTGTGTAACGGTTTCAGAGATAGCAACTGGTAAGATTGCGGACGCTGCCGCAAATACCACTGCTCAGTAAGGCGGATTCAATTGCCGAAAACGATACTGAATCAAAAGAATTAGATATATCTAGAAGGGGAGAGTGCACTCACGACATTTAGAAATAGAGGACAGTGACTAAGTTGGTGAAAGAAGAAGAGTGGCAATTTAGGAAACTATGTTGATCATCAAGGAGGCAGAAGTTATCTGGAGACTTAGTGAAAGGATAGATTAAGTTATATAAGACCCTATCGAAGATTTTAGTGAAAACAGGGACGATAGTTATTAAAAGGAGATCTTTTAATGAGGAGATTGGTGATATGCCATTTTTTGGGATAGGAGAGATCGTGGGATTAAGTTATTCCGGGTTAGATAGGTAGTTTTGAAGCATATGTTGATAACATCAGCAAGAGAAGTGGTTCTAGCTAAGAAGAGCAATCATACTGACAGAAACACCATCTTGATCAAATTGGCGTTTAGATTTGATGTCTTTGATTGTATGAACGACCAAGGGCCGGCGAAATGTTGAACCAACGTAGATTCTCAGCGTCTCCGTTATCGAGCATCTCAGCAGACGGAGTGGTAATGGAGAAAGAGTACGAGGTTGTCCGACCGGGAGAAGTTTGTCTGAGTTTTTCGACTTTTATAGCAATTGGTTGTTTATGATTTCGAATTTTATTCGAGAGTTGGAAGCTGTTCGGATGTGTCTTTCGATGTTGAGCGCTTGTTTGTTGATTACTTGTTTAATGGGCTCATCGATTAGTTGGAGTGCGAGAGCGCGAGCAAGTGATGATGTGTGTAATCTAGAGTTGCGTGCTTTAAACAAGGTGTTCGACTTTTTCGTCGCGTGATTGTGTTGAATAGAGGTGGCAGAAGTAAAGTGGAGAATAAGACGTTATGGACACCAGAAAAACACGAGGAGAGGATGTCTGGGGGGATTAAATCACTCAATTAACGGCATCACAGAGTTGGCTAATCTCTTCCCAGTCTGAATGATTGAATGTCCTCTCTTGAGATAAAGGATAGAAGAGGAATAAGGAAGGATACCTGGTAATGTTCGAGATTACAAAAAATCTCCCGAGATTGAACATTGGTCACTTCCTTTTTGGAGAGGACACAATCGAGTTGGTTAAATGTTAATGTGAATTGCAAAGTGTTCTACTTCTTATTTGAAACTCGCCGCCATTTTTCTTGTGTTGGACAATTGATAGCACTCGTATGTCGGTAAAATATTGAAAACTTTACATATCCAGGTGCACCGATTTTGTCATTTATTGAAGGATTATTACTTGACTCTCCTTTTGAAGCCCTCCATCAGCTGCTTATCTGAAAATGATGTTGGAATCAGATAAACCGACATATTTTTTCTCGAATTTTCTGGACTTCATTTCCAGTTCAAACTTCAGGGTTGACGCCATACTCACAAGAAAAAAAACAACTTGTGGCATGTGTGGTGTCCTAATTCAAAACATCTATTTATACTTATTTAATTCCTAATGTATTTTTAATTGTCTGCCCTAATATCCGGTCTTCATACTTATTTTCTTATACTCAAATGTATACAATCTCAGCCATGTCACCCCTGCGCACACACACAACAACGCATTTACACATATGTGTACTCTACTAAAGTGACATTTATAGAATAACTATAAGCAAATGCTCATATTTTTGAAATTTCGGTCTCCGTATGTGCAGCTACTTTATCTGTCAGTTTGTTGCCAATCCGATCGAATGTTTGTTGAGTCTGGTCAAAGGGGTGTTTGGTTCTGCCCGGATGCTAGTAAATTTTTGTTAGATTGCGTGATACGTGGCCTGGCGATTATAATATCATGTTGATGAAACTTTTGAATATTTAGGCCAGGTGTTTGTTGTTTTATATAAAGGGCTTCATAAATATATAATAATTTTTCTGCTTTTGCTTTATGTATAATTGCGAAATTGATCAAATTGACTGTGTTCCGTTTCCAATATATGATCAGAAATAGCTGATTTTCCTGACGGTGCCAAGTATTCTTAAATCAATTTTGGCGATAAATGTTACTGGATTCTGTTAATCAATTGCTTCTTAGTACGTCCAATATATGTGCTGACGCACATACATGATAATTTGTCGACTATGTATGATTTGGAGCAAAATTGGTAACCGCATTATTCTCTGTGTGCTAAATATGATATTAAATTTAACTCTAGGAAAATTATCCTTAGTTATTCTATTTAACCACTGTGCAATTATTGAAGCCGGTACGTTGCCTCTAAATGGTAAATGTAGGAAAACCTGTCGTGGTCTAATGTTGACATAAATAAACCGCTCTGGGTAGTTGTTAATTCGCAAAATTTTCCTCAGGTAGCCTAGTTTTTCCTTGATCTTTTGTTCAGAGCAGATCTTCCTGAGTCTGTTTGCTAGGTTGTTAACTAAATTGCTTTTCTGGGATTTTGATACACTGCTGTTGTAATGAATGTATTGCCCGGTGAAAGTGGGTTTTCTGTGTATGGCCAGTGTCAAATCCCCCTTTTCCTCTCGAGAAGGTTTGATGTCAAGGAAGGGAAAATTATTGTCTTTCTCTACTTCGAGAGTGAATTTGATGTCTGGATCGGCTCCATTGGCTTGTTTGAAGATTTTCGATGGGTTTGCTGCTTCTGGAATGAATAACAATATATAATCTACATACCTTTTGTGGAGAGTGCACTGGTAAATTATACATTTTAGCTGGTTTTTTCAAGGAGATACATGTATACATCTGCCAGGAGGGGTGCAATGCAGCTTCCTATAGCTACATCAATTTCAATGATAATATTATCCCACAATTTTCACCCAAATATATAGTGGTTAAAGGGCGTGATACTGGCTCCTACTGATGAGTCGCCAGTAAGCACGAAACGAATGTGCATGAGATTATACTTTCCGTTCATGTTGTCTTTGGTTTATTTTCTGGTCACAACTGAACTAATTTGTCACTAGGTTCGCAACAACTAATACATATTTGTTCTTGATATTACTTTTTATGGACCTTAAATACAAAGAAGAGTTCACTGATAAGGCTAGGAATAAATAAATTCAAAAGGTTTGACAGAGACATAAGAAGAAACTAGCAAATCTGGGAATCTAAAAGTCTCCGAGAAATATTTCAAACGATTCCGCTGTGTCTATACGGCTAATAAATTTATCATCTATGGATCTCGAGGATAATAAAAAGAGAAAACGCGGCTGTTCCTATTGAATTCATGCCTAAGAATGAAGTAATTACGGAGACAGTTAAAATCAAGCCATTCCTCCCAAAAAAAGATAAAACTAAATTTGTATTGGATGATGCCACATCAGTTTTAGATCGTATTCGTTATCTTATATGATAATATGCCTTAAAGATGATAAAGATGGAGCAACGGTGTTAATGAATCAGAGGGATTATAATGATAAGATGTATGTACAATTAAATTATAAAGAAGTTTACCATAATATAAATAAGGACCCAACGAACAAGTTACTAGGTGAGATTAAAACTTTAATTAATCAAATAATTGGATTTGAGGAATTATATTCAGTGTTTGGAAAATCAGTTATACAAAGAGACACTCTACTAGAGTGTATTGTTTAGTAAAAATTCATAAACAAGATAATCCACTTAGGTTAATTGTGAATGTCAAGAATTTTAAAACTTATAAAATGTCCAAATTTCTGTGCCATAGAATAAGAAAATACACCTATGTACTAGATTATTCATTAAAGAACACTTATCACTACTGACATTATTAGTAAATATAAATTATTAGAGAATGATGAACTGACAAGCCGGGATGTGGTTTCTATATATACGAACATTCCGGTACTTACTTTACTTTACTGCGGCTGACTCCTTTTAGAGGATAAGCCGGTACAGGTTGCATTAGAGTGTGTCCAACGTTGTCTAACGGAATACCCTGAAATACTAGAAGGGAGTAATATGATGTTATGGAGTATTATGAAAATGTTTAAAATGGAATAAAACATTTCGATCCACCGAACCAAATGCACCATTGAAGTCTAGAAAGACGTCTATTGTCGGACGGTGATATAAATGTCTCTGTTCAAGAACTTGCCTTAAAGTAAAAAATTATCTATACACCCTCGTCCTGCGCGGAATCCAGCCTGTTCCTATCTTGTTTCTGATTCACGTGAGGCTCTAAGATGACGTAGGATAATTGAAGCAAATAACCTAGATACCTCCGGAGTCCAGCTTATACCACGATGGTTATCGCACGAATTACGATTGACTTTTTTGAAAATGGGAATGATGGTCGACTCATTTGAGTCAAATGGTACGGTTTCCACATTTGATATAGCATGAAAATGTTTGACCATGTGGGCCCGCCGCTTTTCGACAAAATATGGAATAAAACATTGCGATCCACTGAATCAAATGCACCCTTGAAGTCTAGAAAGACGGCTATTGTGGGACGGTGATATAAATGTCTCTGTTCGAGAACTTAACATATATATATATAAACAATTGAAGTCACTTACATCCAAATTGGGTAGTATAGGACCCATTCGTCTGCCAGGATAGGGTCCTCGTTCGCATCATAGTTCTTGATAAGAAACACTTAGCGATATGGCACCATGACTCGGCGTGTGTTCCCCGCCACAAAAGGGTTCAACAGCCACAGGATTACATGGACTCCTGGACAGTACCCCGTACTTCCGAATGGCGAATGAGCTCTCAACAGCCACCGGCAACCATGCAACTTACTGCTGCCTTGCAGACTGCGCTTGGATGTGCAAAGGCTAGAGGTGCGTCCTCGATCAAAAAGCCGAGTGGTGAGGGGACACCACTTGTACCAAATTCCCAAGAAACTCCATGAAATCAATGGAGCCGGCTTATCCTCCAAAAGGAGTCAGCCGCAGTAAAGTAAAGTAAAGTAAGTAAGAATCGAACTCAGTGGCGATCTTGTTGCAGATGTATAGTAGAATCATCTTCGAAACTTTCTTTTCTTAGTAGGGCAAAGTTAGCTGCGAGGTTCGGTTTGTTTATGACGTGATACAGTGAAATCCGCAAGGAAGCTGTGTTGCTGATGTCGCCTTGCCCGAATGCTAACTTGGCCATAATGGTGTTGTGGAGAGGTTTAGTTTGCCTCATTTCTGTGAGTTATCCTGATAAATTTACTCATATTAGCAAGGTATTCCTTCTCTCTGCCTCTCTCTCGTAACTACTAAATTCACTTATATACTTTTTCCACTGCTTATGTATATATATATATATATATATATATATATATATATATATATATATATATATATATATATATATATATGGAATGTACAAATATATGCATTTAGATAAATTTATTAATGAATGGAAATTTTAATATTTAAATATCTGGGAGAACTTCACATAGTTGCTTAAATGCTTATTTAGATATTTGCAATAGATATGTGGAAGAATATTTAGAATCCTTATATAAGATGTGAGGGGAACTGACATGGTTGCTTTTATTTTGATTTATATTTGCATATTATATACATATATATTTATATATATACTTTATATAGTGTGTAGACGTGTATATGTATAGATATTTATTTATTCAATGTGAGTATAAATATATATATATATATATATATATATATATATATATATATATAAGTATACTAAACATTCAGTGTTGAATAAGTAGGTACTTGTAGTTCAAGGAACCCATTGCTTTTCCTATATATATATATTGTGATATATAAGAACCACATGGTTGATTATTAGGTTATTTATATTTGCATAAGAATTAGGGTGAAGATGTATATATAAATGGATATTTATGTATAGGATGTGGATATAAATAAATATAAATGAGTAAATAATAAAATTTACGTAAAAAATATTGCTAATATATTATATACCCAAAATTATTCGTAGGAGCCCATCTTGTTTCTTATATGTTAATTTTAGATATACATAGCTATGTTTACGATTTTGATACAAATATTTAAATGAAAACAAATTTATGCTGGATTTGAGTATAAATGTGTATTTGATTAAGATTCGATTCGTTAGTGTAGGCTCCATATTCGGTCTTGTCCAAACGATAAAATAATATATTCTTTCAACATTTTTATTAATCTCTCTCTCTATAACCTATTGCACACAGGATGCGATTAGGTAAACCGGGAAATAGGGAATTACTGCAGTATGTTTAAAATAAACATTTTGTTGATCCTTCTACGCATCCGAAACAGCAATTAAATAATCGAGACATCATGGATAGACGTGCTTGTCAATCCATAGAGTTTGCTTATAGTTATTCTATAAATGTCACTTTAGTAGATTACGTGAAGGTGTATATAGCTTGTTGTGTGTGTGGGGGAGGAGATGACGTGGATAATACGGTGTATACATTGGAGAATTAGAGAATAGGTATGAAGACCGGATTTTAGGGCAGAAAATTAAGAATACTTAGGGAATTAAAAGATATATAAATAGATCTATCTTGAATGAAAATACCACATTTGCCACAATTTGATTTTTTCTTGTACGTATGGTGTCAACCCTGAAGTTTGGGCTGGAAATGAAGTCCAGAAAATTCAGAAATAAATGTCGGACTATCTGGTTACAACGTTATTTTCAGATAAGCAGCTGATTGAGGGCTTCAAAAGGGAGAGAGATTTGAGAACCCTTCAATCATGGCCAAAAATCGGAACATCTGGAACTGTAAAGGATTCAAGATCTTACGTGTGCTATCAATTGTCCCAAACAAGAAAAGGGCGCAACCTTGATTATAATAAAATGGCGGCGTGTTTAAAAATCCTGTTGGTAGTTTCCTCTGGTAGGGAAGTGCACAAATTTATTTAGTAGGTCCTCCGCATTATGTGTGCCTTATTGGTGTAGACTTCTGCAACATACCATGTGAGAGATTTGGATCTAGATTTATGTATGTATGTACGCAACATGTCATTACCAACTGCTGGACGTTTGCTTCTATTATATTGTTTTTCATTTAAAGATATTTCTACCTACGTAGTCCTCATTGAACTCTGTTGATGCCATTGGATTTCCGATATAATCCGTTTAAGTGTTTGAGATGAAAAAGCGCTCTTCGTTGGCATCTATTACAGTTGATATTAAATCTGGTTTCCAATAAGTGACTATCTGGATCTAATCTAATAAAATGGCCACACTTTCTTTCACAGCCTTGTGTCACGACGGCATTTATTTAAGTCCATGACTTGCATGCCATTCCTTTATCAGAAAAATTGTGTTCAATTTTAATATTTTTATAGCCTCATTTAGCATCTGAATTATTCTTTGTTTTTTGCTTAATACGAATCTTCTGAAGTAATTTATTTCTGTAAGTGTCTATGATGATGTAATTTTTTAATACTGTATAAAGTAAGACTAATCTTGTTTTGCTTCTGTGTTCAAGTGCTCTTTATATTTATTTCTTTTTTGAAAAAGTTGCTTTCAAACTATATCGACCTGATTTTAGTCTTATCCAAGGTGTAAATTTATCGATTTGGTTTCTTTGTTAAGCATGAAATGAAGCCTAGAATGTTTGCCGATTTGTGAAGAAATTCAAAATGCCAGATAAATCTAGATCAACTATTCAGCATACTAGCAACTTTTATATCGGTGACAGACCTTCAACGTTATCTTCAGAGGTTTCCTTAAACTCAACGTTGCCTACAATTATACGATCTGCTGATAAATCGGACAATGGAGCTCCGGAATCATGTTTGCCGTTCGAAGAAACATTCATATCTTTGCGTCAAACTGATGAGCCATCTTCGATTAAATTTCAGGAGGACACTAATTTTAATAATATAGTTGAGCAGGAGGAGAAATCTATTGGGCATTTCAGTAGAGATAAAAGAGCGGAAAAACGATTGAGTGAGCTTTCTCCTCCACTAGCATCACCTATTATGCATGGCATGAAGAAGAACTTGCAGCACTCCTATCATAATGGTTAGTTTCGACAGTGTTTAGAGTTAAATTATTTTTCTAGGTTGGCCTGTTTTGAAAAGCGTCTTTTATTTTTTGCCGAAGTAATTTATATATATATATATATATATATATATATATATATATATATATATATTCTTAAACTCATGAAGTTGGCATTTATTATATATTACTTCAACTGATTAATTGGTTAACTTTAATCATGAAGGTATTAGTATATTTCGTCTATCGTATCAGCACAGTTTCGTGGCTTTTAGATCACAGATAATATGCTGATGTAATGTCGACAAATCGAAATCGGTAACCGGCAACCTCTCGTGCAACTTATGGTTGGCTAAAAATATTAAACGTATTATATATATATATATATATATATATATATATATATATATATATATATGTATATATATATAGGTAGTATAAACTAAATATATTATACGGTAGCTAGTATACTTAGTATGGTAGTCTCATTTCATCATTTTTGGACAATTTCCCGTAATAGCCAGTTATGCCGTGGTCGAGACTATTGTCAAGTCTTTCCTTCATGTGAATATTCTTGAGTAACACGTTCGAAATGGAGTTTGAACGAGTCATCTTCTATATGGTATTTTAACACCTGCGGATGTGACATTGAATCAAACGTTAAAGCAGGATTCTTATGTATTCTCGATATAATTTGAGCGTGGCAAATGAACTTGACCTAACAGATCGGCTTGCTGCTTGTTAGGATTTCTCTAGTTGTGTTCAGAATTTCCACGGCTAGAATTTGTACGGTGAGGCATTAGGCTCAAAGTTATGCATATTGTCGCCTATGTGATTGAATTTCTTAATTGACCTTCATTGTTAGCTTTATTCCATCTTAATTTTGTCATTTCTTCAGACTGATCCTCACGGACATTAATTTAGATCCAATGTTACAACTATATATGTGGTTCACTGCAATATAACTTATCTTCCGCTGTACGTAATCCTCACCGTGCGTGCAATTTTGATGCAATAGTTGTTTAATACTGTTTGTTGCGAAGAGCTAATATATATGCAAGTATGTATTAGGTGTTGCGAACCTCGTAACAGATTAGTTCAGTTGTGACCAGAAGGATAAACCAAGGGCAGCATGAACGCAAAGTATAATCTCATGCACATTCATTTCGTGCTTACTGGCGACTCATCAGTAGAAGCCGGTATTACTCCCTTTAACCACTATATATTTGGTCAAAGAATGTGGAATAATAGGACGGTTTATCTTTCTGGTCACAACTGAACTAATTTGTTAATAGGTTCGCAACACCTAATACATACTTACAATAGTTGTTCGTCAAGATATAGCTTCGTCTGAACGCCTGTTAATATAACTTTCAACACGCTCGTCCGAAAATGGGCCTCAATTTTCTATTTCAAAATTAGATACCGTACATTTTGTTGAATTAATATTTTGAATTTAATTTGTAAGGTGTATGTTAATTAGTTACTTGTAGCTGTAACGCATCCATGGCTTGGTAGATAAATTTCGTACGCCATCTTGTGCTTTTCGTCAGCCATGTTGAACTTAATTGCCTCTGACGGGTTTTTGCTTACTCTTAAAGAGCCATCATGTCAACACATTGTACGTTTAAGTTACAAGAAGCTTGATATCCACCTATTTCATGTTAGTGAAGGTTTGCTTTAATACTTAGATGGCATCGTTACCATTTTACTGGTGCATAAAGCTTTGAATAATATTTACTTGGGAATTATGCATAAGCGCCATCATAATTTGACACTCTAACCTACTTCTAATTAGCCATTTTGCGTGAAAATAGAGATATGCTTCTTTCTGCTGGAATTTTTATTTATTTTTCATATTATTGCTATTGAAACGTTCCTTTTCCATGCTTATTATACTGCTTTACTTTACTTTACTGCGGCTGACTCCTTTTGGAGGATAAGCCGGCTCCATTGATTTCATGGAGTTTCTTGGGAATTTGGTACATAATTCAACGCGCTTCAACAATTGTTCTATATTTTAAAATAAAATAATAAGTTTTAATCTGATGAAATACACATCGCTTTTTAATTAATTCATAAAAAGTACTTTTATTTTAATCAAAGTTGTGACATTGATATTAAAAACTGTCCCATTATGTGCATACATTTGCCAATACAAACTAAGCATTGAATAGTGTTGAAAAGTTAATTCATACAGTAGACCGGTTTTGTCCATATTGGGAGCTTATCAAGTGCTGTCCAGAATTTGCCGTGAACAGGGTTCGTAACTGGGCACGTCGATCTCGGAATCTGTCACCATAACTCTGAGCCACCTTTCCGCACGCTACTCATAATTCTTAGTTATATACGGAACAGTGTGTTAAGAATTCCCAATAAAGGCGAAATCGGTCTACTTGATGAATTGTCTTTTCTGCATTATGCAATGCATAGTTTTTACGGACAAATGTATGATCATACTGGGAAAGGCTTTCATATCTTCGTCGCCACCTTGATTTAAATAATTTTTATCATTGCCCTCGCAATTAATGTTCATTTAACATATATTTGTTTGAAATATGGCTTGCATTTTGTCATTAGATAATTGCCTGCTACGCGCCAGGAGGCATTAATCATGACAAAAATTTACCGGTCGACCAGATTTATCCAGCCGCTCTTTGATGTAACATTACCGTCGACTTTTATTGTGGAACACCAATTGCGTTGATTGGGGCGCTATTGGAATAAGCTAGTAAACATCCGTCTCAACGGTCTACCATGGCAACTTTGATAGATGGATGGAATCAAGAAATGGCATACCAACAATTTCATGACCAGATACCTTATTCGCGATATCGGTCGCTTGATCATGCCGCATCTCATAATCACTAACTAAAATACACTTTTAAAAGCGATGGTCTCAAGGGGGATCTATCAGCAGACAGGGTACATTGGATTGATTCGGTTAAATGCTCTTTTTTGCACTGACTCTAATGGAACCCTTCGTTTAGAAACGATCGATCTACGCCATGTATTAACACGTGTTTTTGTACAGATGTTTTATTGTGTTTGGATGTATGTGTAATTTAGGGCAGACACGAGAATTTGCAGTTATGCCTTTATCAATATCCTTGATTACTGCACGTGCCATCCATCTTCGCGTCACTTCATTACTTTTTCTTTTCTGTATGAGTGGTGGCATTTACTCACCTGATGACATGGGTAATGAGAACCTTATTATATAAAAGTGGTCAACATAACACTTTTATTTCAAAAACTGTAAATAACACTAATGGTCTAAACTTAGTTCAAGAGCTAAGCAACGTATAATTCTTTTACATTGCAACATGCCCGTGCCAGATTAGTGTGATGAATTATTAAATGGGATTCAAAATGCAAAAAAATGTGTGCTAACGTATTTACGGAACTTTTAGTAAAGTATGATTAATCAATGCCTTAACTTCCGAGTTAAGTGTTTAACTTATGATGAAAGATTCAAATCGGTGTTGTTTACAGCACTACAGAACAGTTTATGATTATAGACAGGCTTTTAAAATAAAACCCATCAGGATCTATTTCGTTAACTAACTGGATCTCATATCTTCGGTAATTGGCACTTTCTTCTGACGCTCAAAGTTTCATTCGCTATTAGACGTAATGATTTGTCTATTGCGGTTTATTATGTTGACTGTAGATTAAATTTAAATTTATTTTCTATAAATCATGTGAAGCCTGTGCGATTTCAAACATCGATCCGTTTGCATCATTAGCATTGTATAGTGTGACCAGTTTTCACAGATTGAAGAGCTAGGTCGCACTTAGTTTCACGAAAATATATATATATATATATATATATGATAAATTCTATCCTAATACTTTAATTCGATATCAGTTTTCCAGATGGAAAAGCGCCTTTTCCACAATGCTAGTTGTATCATAAGTTTGAAAGCGATGCCAAATAAACCCCACCTATCAGGAAGAGTTATTGAGAAACACGTTAGTTAAGAACTTAAAATTGTATGTAGTTTACGGCTTAGGTGGTATAATGGATGTGTTGCATGACTCTAAAGCAAACCTGCTCTGGTTCGAGCGTTGGTCGCGTAAATTCTGGCAAGTACTTGATGAGTGCTCAATATGGGTGATGCTGATCTACTTTATGCGTTTCATTTTAGATATTCTTCAATATTTAGCTTATGCTGGCAGAAAGCGCGCGCACTCACACACACACGAATCTGGGGAATATTTGATCAATTAGATCTGCTGGTCTTTTTTTACCTATGTTGATTTTTAATCTGATGTAATAAAATGCAGATAATGAGCTTAACCTGTGTGTAAATGAAACGCCTGAAGCCGTGCTACACTCACCAACAGCTCCGACACTTTATCGGGACGGTGGTTGTTGGGCGCGTCTTGTGGTGCTGGGCAGCCTGCTGTGTATACTCGCGATAGATGCTGTGAGCGTAGCTTATGGTGTTTGTCTCCTGCGATTAGTGGACAGCGAAACTGCTTCTGGTGGTCAATTTTTTTCTTCTGAGAAACTCTTCCAACGTAATAGGTCTAATGCAATCAACGCGTTTTCGAATGATGAGATACGTACGAGTCTTGCCAGATTGGTTTTACCTGGAGCTTTACTGGTTGGTGTATATCCGCTTGTCAGTAAGTATGTCTCCTTTTTTCCGATTTTGTTTAAAAACACATTTTAGGTAACTTGCATTAACAGTACCTTTTCTCGTGTACTGTTTCGTTTATCTTTTTAATTTGTTCGTCTAAACGATCTTAACTTTATAGAATTCCTTTTCCAAACTTTATTTTTGCTGTAACTTACTACATACGTAAGTAAACTCCATTTTGGCGTATCTTATATTGAATTGAACATTTCTTGTGCGGGTCTAGATAAGGTTAATTTAATCCAAATAGGATAAACAATACTGCGATATATTAATATTAGTGCATATGATTAGCAATCATTGATGGCGAGGGTGTTGATAACATTTATTTTTATCTAGTCTTTAAATTTTGAAATGAAAATTAATTTCATTTTTTTACCATACAACTTAATAAAACTATGGCGGATTGCATGAACGCCGCGTTTTAACCATGATTTGTCGTCATAGCAAGGTGGATAACCGGCTAATGCAAATCATACTGCAATTTAGGTATAATAATATTATTTAAATAATAGTTATCACCACATACGCAGTGAATAAAGAGAAAGTAAATTGATTAAGATCATAACTGCGTGAAAAATTAGATTTCGAAATTCCGGTGACGTGAAGTGTATATAAGACAAAGCCTTATATGTAAATTGCCTATTGACTTGGGTTTGTTAAATTTCCATCGCAGCTTAACGACGATCAAGCAAGGCTGAAATAAGTCAATGCGCGTATCTGGAAGTGATTTTTCCATGTCGCACGACCTGAAAATTATATTGCCGCTTATTTGAAGTTCGAAAATTTATTAGAAAAAAATGGCATGTTAAGTTTGTTATACAGAGAGCACACGTATCATTATACTTATCCGGCAATGGGTTATTTTTGGAAATTTTTATTTGTAAGCTAAACTAGATTAAGATTTAATCAGTTACATGCATTGCCCATAATTATGGAAATTTATGGCCTCTGGAAGGGTGGGCCTAGTGAATAATCTGGGTAATGGTAGCATGAGCCACTCTGCCGTACAGTGGTTGGAGCACCAGATTCTGTAGCAGACGTGCCCAGTTTTGAGCCCTGTCCGCGGCAAATTCTGGACAGTCCGTGATGTGTTCCCAATAGGGACGAAACCGATTTACTGGATGAATTTTCTTTTCTACACTATACAATACTCTGATTATAATGGAAAATATATTTCCATATATGGTCAGGTGTTTATATCAAGATTGCTACTTTGATTAAATTAATTGTTATCACCTCCAACACAATCAATGTACGTTTTGTTATGTTGTTCGCCGACTGTTTAAATACAATGGGATTGGTGTTTACTTCAAGCTCGCACACTTGATTTAAAGAATTGTTACCACCACCCGCGCAATCAATTATTATTAAAATGTATGTTTTATTATTATTACTTTTATTTAGTTGAAGTTATTTTTATGAGGATTTTTAAAATATTTTCTCATGATTATACGGCAGTGAAGCATGAGCTTCTGAAGGCTGTTGTATTGCTGTCTGTGATTAATGCTGATGATGATGATGGATGATTTCTGACTTATAAATACAAAACGCGGTACGCCTGCCTAGACAAATGTTAATCGTCAATTGTTATCTGTTACATTTGGCACTTTAATGTGAAAAATTATGCTTGGTTATCGTAATTTTTCGAATATGTGTTTACTTATTTTGAGTGCAGGTCCACTGGCATTTTTCCTGCTCATTCGTTTCGAATATCGAAATGTGGCTGCATTTGGATGTTTGCTGGCTCTAGGCGCAACCGTCGGTGCCAGTTGGGCTAAAGACTTCACTACATTCACCCTGCTTTTTGGTGTGGTGGGTGGTAAGCCCTCAAATATTCTTTATTCTTTTCTGTTAATTCAAGCATATATATATACAATATTAATCGTGTCATGAAAATTCACTTCATTAATTTTATATGCATATTATCTGTTATTATAGAATGTACATTGGACTAATTAATTTATGTAACGTTAATACAACTGCAAAGGAAGTCCAAAAGAAATAAGTTGGCGTGATACTAGATATTTCATGATTACGTGATCCATATTGCACCTGACTATAGCAGTCTGATTATAAGAGTGATCTATTTCAGTCACTCTCTCTCTTTTTCTCTCGTAAATCTCACTATTAATTTGTCTAAAATATTATCTCTTGTTATTTTTATATTTTTTCACTTTTTATGGTTACGATGGCAGTGAAACATTAGTCACTTTTGACTATTCCTATTTTGATCATTTGAAAGTTGATAACCTTCGTTGCGCAGTTCTATCATCAATTTTAACATATCCAAGATTTTCATTCGTGGGTGGTAGATATGCATTATCTGTTCCGCAAAGATTCGATTTATTCACAGTTCAAAGTACGCGTTGAGTTTGTCCTCGTGGTGGCTGGATGACGATTCGTCCTCACACTCCAAAGGCTTATACACCATTCGTACTAACCACAGGAAATTAGGTACGATCCAATCTTTGTTGTCTTGCGAGTTGTAGGCATTTTAAGCAAATTTGGTTAAATAATGATCATTTGTTTGTCTGTAAACTTGCATCCGCCTTTTTTTCACTCACTTGCTCTGTGCCCGCCCCGCTTCTCCTCTGTATGTCCCGTTGTCATAGAAATTTAAGGCCAGACGATGGATGCGTACTAATTAATCGGGTAGTAATAGCATGAACATTGTGCGCTCTAAATGTTTAAAGCAATACTCCCGTTTAATGTGTAGCCTCGAGTTCGGCTTTCCTGCACTGTAAGCCTTAGTGTTAAACGGATGGTAACGGATAGAAAGCAAGCCAGCCAGACATGAAGGGCAAGTTTCTATTGCCGAATGCAACCTGCATTAATGCCGTGGAAGATAGTGCACATGGGTCTTGGTTGGCATACTATCTTTGGAAAAGTGAATTTTGAATACGAATCATTCCCACTAGGTATGGGCGATCCAACCCAAATATAACCGTGAATAACACTGACATTAATGGTTCTCTACTGCATCAGCCGACGCGCAGACTCAAATGGGTTGCCTAATCTTTTGAGTCGTACAGGTTGCATAAGCGAAATCCAACTACAACAGACAACTTCATTTCCGATGTTGCCCTTTTTACTTCACCTACTTCTTCATCTCAATTTAAAAAATCATCTTAGAAATACTATGAATATAATGTATATTGATCAGATTACGAGCCAAATATCATTTTATAAAAATACAGAATGTAGTTCGAGTAAGTGATTGTTAGTTAGATCTAGGCTAGGCTTTAAAGACAGCGCATTTTATGCGCGAAAATTTAAATAATTTGGACAACAAGAAGATTTATTTCGTACGGTGGTTTAATTGTAAAATGGTATATGTTGCGTTTCCGAAACTAGAATCCAGTATCCAACAAGCAGTACATAAATATGTGCGTCGTACTTTTTTCCGCATTATCAGCTTCGACGCTGTAATACCAAGAATATTTTCTAGCTGGATAATAGTGTGTCGCTACTGTCCGTAGTACACGAGCTAAAGCTTCTTTAACTGAGTTGACCTCAGGAAAAAATCGATTCTATGCGGCCGGATTAAAGACGCACTAAAATTACGCCAAAATTCTTAAACAATGTCGCCGTTTCGTTGTCTGTGCATATGCTTCCAACGAATGTAGCTAAGACAACATCACGCACTCTTTATATTCTGACCTACGTGCTCTAATAAGTAGGGCTAGAAGTTTAGGTTTCGTCTTGATTATGGGTGATATGAACGATCAAGTAGGCTACTTGATCGACGCAGAACTTAATTTAGTGACAGATTTACTTTTGGATCAGTACTCAATAGTAACGCTGAACGACTGTCGAGTAGTGCGCAGAACATAAGTTACAATTGACGACCTCTTGCTATCAGACATGTGTGGACTAAAATACATCATGCAACAGTTAGTTATAAATGACTTTGTTTCATCCAGGACTGTCGTCCATTTCAAAATACGTATGAACTAAACCGTTATAGAGTTGTATTTACATTGTTCAGAAATTTAAGTAAGAATACGATAATCCGGTATTCTCTGCATTATTTAAGTGTGCCCCATAGGCTGGTTGATAACAGCATGCGGACAACTGGAGGATAGCTGGAGATAATGTCATTTAACACAGATATCACATGTTGTTTTATATTGAAAATTACACTGAGAATATCCATATTTTGACACTTTCACAAAATGTTCTAATAAAAAGTTTGGGTATATTTTTCAGATTTGCCTATATATATAAACAATATATATATATATAAACAATATATATATATATATATATATATATATATATATAGTAAACAATATATATACATTATATCTCCGTTAATATTTTCGTTCATCTAATCCCAACGTACATTTGTCGTGTCCAATCGCTTCTTAGCTATGACTGTCTTTGCTTTGCGCAATTTAGGCCACTCCTTTTGCGTAACGGCATGTGGTGTGCCATCGCTTTCATTGTGAGTGCGTCGGTAATTGACCGGTGTGTCGTATTTTGCGTAATGTAGGCTATTTTTGAAGGCCTGTTAGTTGTGTTTTTGTTCCAGTCTAATTTAGTTTCTATTTGAATAACTTTTTGCACTTTTAAGGACGGGTTAAGTTTATTAATTGGGATGGCTTCAAAAGTCACAATCATTTTCCCCGTTTTTTCTCCTCTTACAGAACTGAAAATTGTTACTACTAACAGCATGACCTTTGAGTAGTATATGTTCACAAATTGATGATTTTTGTGCAGCAGCTGCACTTTGTACTGAGCATTGCAGGTACATTGAAAATTATATATATATATATATATATATATATATATATATATATATATAAACTAAACAAAAACTTTAAAATTCAACTAGGCACCGTGCTCATCTCTAAGCATACACGATGCTTCTCGAGGAATTTATACTGAATCTATTTCTAATGGCACGTTTTTGTTTATATCGATGTCGTCTTTATAAACTTCACATTTTATGCAGAAGCTAACGCCATTCGTCAAGTAGACTGGCTCTGTCCTCTTTTGGCACTCATAATGTACTTGCCCGAATTGTCTCGACCACGATTCGAATCAAATAACAATTGCTTCGGAGTCTTGCACACGTCTTATACGCCATACAAGCCACACAATCTGTGCAATTTTAAGTTACGTTTCAGTTTTTGGTTTTTTATCAGGCTTTGCTTAAGGTGGAGCTTGTTTTACATTGATTTTGAAATACAATTCTGACTGGACACATTCCGTCTGTCACTAAAGAACAGAAATAATGTAACTTAAGGGAGTTATCTTGAATTAAGTTTTGACATGTACTTGATGAGTGCCTAATAAGGACGAAACCGGTCTGCTCAGTGCATTTACTACCGTATGCATCCTTTGTTATACTTCCAATATATATATATATATATTTCCACCTCAGTTCGTTATAATCCGATTGTATGTTTGTTGATTCTAATCGGGCCTGTTTGTTCTTGACTGGATATATATATATATATATAGTTAATTCCTATCAAAGAATTTTACATTTTAATATTATCTCTCTAGGTGATATTATATCTGTTCTTTAATAAAGATCGGAGATTGCCACTTTGAATTTTGGATCAAATTCTACGTCAAAGAGGCTGCATCGAATGGAAAGTCTAATTAAAATAAATATCTTTGTATATAAATGATAATGACATGTAAACATTTGTAAATTTTGTAGGGTCAAATTCCTTCTGTGAAATTTCGAAATAAGGGCCAAACTGGCCTTCATGATGAAATAATTTTGTTATCTTATGTAGCGTTTAGTTTATTCTAATATTACGGATCATGTAGAAAATACAAAATTCATTATAATGTGAAAAACACGAACAATTAAAAAAAAGATATTTATGACAAAAATAATAATTTAGGCAAACGAATTTCTAAAGAGAATGATTTATGAAGGAAAAGATCTAGTTAATATGAGTATATTTACCTAGATAGAACGTCGAGTTGTGGCAAGCTAAACCTCTAGACAACATCATTATGACCAAGTTAGCTTTTTGGCAAGGCAATATCAGCAATACAGTCTTCTTGCCGTTTTCACTTTATCATGAATTAAAAACGAAAAATCTCGCGATTAACTCTGCCGAATTTAGAGAAGATTGTTAGGTAGATGTTTCCACAAGAAAGCTGCAACAAGATGACCACTGAGCTCGACTTGATGCCATATCATGCAGGATTTCTACCAAAAACCTACGATGCGTATATGGATCTCACCCTGCCAGACGAGCGAGTACCACACTACACAGTTTGGATATAATTGACTCCGTGTTTTTCCTATTCCTAAATCTGTCCACCTTGTTTTTTACGCCAATTTGTCGCTGGGTGAGAGAATAATGCTCTACTGGGCAATCGAATTGAAGGCATACGCAAAACGTGACCGAGCAAACACACTTGATTGTGCCTTTTTTGTTTGTTTAACGAGTAGCACTTGTTGGCCGATCCCAAAATATGTCTACGGATGTCAGCGTTGCTTATCCGTCGTTGGTAACTTATACGTAGTATGCTTCTAAAATGACGTTCTTCGAATGTCTAAAATCATCAACTCTAAAGGACCATGTCTCACTCGTGTATAACAGAACTGTACATACTAATGTATTATTCACGATCTTTTAGGCTGAGTGGTATAGCTGTGTTTCTCAATAAATTGCGAAGGTTTGGAAAAGTTATTCTAGCTTTCGCAATTCTCAGATTCACTGTGTCACTCATATTGCCTAATTTATTGATACAGCTACCAAATACATTCGAATCTTCACTTCAAATCCGTAGAGCTGATGTAAGTAGTGGGTGATCTTGTAGAAGAATCGTCCACTTAGAGAGCGTGAACTTCCTACTGAAATATTAAAAACGGCTGCTGATCTATTCAAAGTGGTCTTTTTAGAATATCGATTGTAGAATAATGAAAGAAAATCATCTACATAATCAATATAGACTTATATACTGTTAGAGAGGTCTTCGACTTCTGAATCCTGAATTTATGGAAGAATATTCTTCTCAACGGCACCTATCGCAAAATTATGCTCAAATGAAGAAACGAGGACAAACACCACAACAACTAGTAAAGTTGTGTTAATTTGTTGTAGACTCTAAAGCGATCAAAAGTGTTTGTGTATAGAGCGTGATTAAGTTTGCAAATTTAGTGGGATTATCACTTTTCGACAGAATATCGGTTAGAACATTGCGATCCACCGAGTCGAATTCAGCCTTGAAGTATGGAAACACAATTACTGTGAGGCGGTGATGAACATGTCGCTACTCAAGAACTTAAGGAAAAATTATTCTCTATAAAACCTTTTACTGGCTGCCATAATGTTTGGTCTTCTTGAGTATGTGATTTACACGATGTGCTCAGACTGCGTAAGATCATCGAAGCAAATAACCTAGATGCAAATTGAGTCAAGCTTGTAGCACATTGGTTACAACACGAA
Source organism: Eudiplozoon nipponicum (assembly GCA_029291075.1). Lineage (NCBI taxonomy): Eukaryota > Metazoa > Platyhelminthes > Monogenea > Mazocraeidea > Diplozoidae > Eudiplozoon > Eudiplozoon nipponicum. Next base: position 10,566 of record JAQBSW010007558.1, on the reverse strand, counting down.
CTACGATTGATTTTTTTGAAAATAAAGATGATGGTCAATGCATTTGAGGTAAGCGATACGGTTTCCTCATTCCATATAGCTCGAGAAAGATTAGTCAACGCTCCAGAATTTATGTCGCCACTATTCTTAAATGACCTCGGAAGCAACTCACCGGGGCCTGCCACTTTGCGACGTTTAGGAGATAGGATTGCAAACCGTATTTCTAACTATGATAGTTGTTCAAGAATAACGTTATTTTATATAACATTATTGATATAGGCATACTTCCAGGCCATCTACCATGCTGAAACTTTCTCGAAACTGTTGCGCGACTAAGTTGGAGGCAACATCGGTTGCTACCTGATCCGAACGCGTCTTCCATTTCTTTGGCCTTTGATTTGTGATAAACGTGTTGACTGTGCTTTAGTTGGGGTCTTATAACTCTATGCATATTATTATAGGCGGAGCTAGCAGGAATTTGATGTCCGGTTTCGGGAATCTGCGTAGATTTTCAGAGACCCAATGACTATTTCTGTGAGAGCCTATAATGCCATATGTGGTAGTATCTGGATTGTACATAGTGGAACTTTTTTTCCTCTACAGTCGCTTAAGAGTCAAACTTTTGCATTCATACCACCCATAACCAAGACTCTATCTGAACTTCTTGCCATATTTAGCAGAGTTTAGGCCGGGATAAAATGCATCCTTGCTGCCGTCTGTGCTGCAATCGATGGGCGCATATGCATTTAGAATAAAGAGACAGTGTTGTTTAATATTTTGGCATTGCTTTTATTAGATGCCTTTAAGCGTGCCGCACAGAGCTGACTGTTCTATTAAACAAGCACTATCTCGTGATCTAAGGACAATAGCTTTACTTCATTGTGCGGCCTGGGAAAATTTCGTCAAACCATAGTTCCGAAGCCAGTAACGCGTAGATATGCTTGTAGAATCTTGAATTCTCATTTCGGCTGCACGGCAAATATCGAGGTTTAATTTATCCAACGTACGTGAAATAGCTTCTTGTTGTCCAGTTCGTTTCAATATTCGCATACTAAATGTGATCCATTTAACCTATTCCATGTTTTATAAATGGTTGTTTATTTGAACTATTTTCGCTATTAGGCAATCCGACAATAAGCTCATTGATATTTTCAATATCCACTATATTCATGGCATCTAAAAGAGCGTTATAGGCCCGTAGCCATACAAAATTCCCGCCTGACGACCGGCGGGCTTAAGCTAATAAACCCGGGATTAGTAGTATGAACCTTGCCGGGTAAAAGGGGTACACAGCCATCATCCCGTTTCATGTGAAGCTTCGAGTCTGGTCTAACTGCGCAGTAACTTATTTGTTAAATGTGTAGTGACCGAATGAGTGCAAGCGTTCCAGACGTGCTGGGCAAGCTTCGGCAGCTGAAGTAAACTGGCCACTGGCATCTGGGCAGATAGTGCTCATCAGCCTTGATTGGCAGACTATCTAGGAGAAGGAAAACTCCGAATACAAACCATCACTAGGAATGGGCGACCTAGTGTTCTTTTACAGTCCACAAATAACCATGAAACATACAACTTATAAAAGAGCGTTATTGGTAGATTCAGACGTAAAAAGTAAATGAAAAGTGGCATACTCGGAAATGAAGGGTCCTGTAGTAGACTGATTTCGTTTATCCATCCTGCACGATTCAGCAGATAGGACGACTCTTTGTTCTGCGCGACGGCCGATGCAGTATAGATTAATTACCGTTTGTACTGTTTATTGTCATATGTGGGCTGTAAAAGAACACGGGGTCGCTCATTCCTAGTGGAGATGGTCTGTATTCAGAGTTTGCCTTCTCTTAGATAATTTGCTAACCAAAGCGGATGGAAACTATCTGCCCAGGTGGAAGTGGCCAAAGTTTCCTTAAGCAACCCTACGCGTCTGGTGCGTCTCTTCAGAACTCTAGAGTTCACATGAAACTAGATTACGGCTATATCCCTTTAGACTCGGCAAGTTTCATGCTACTTTTCTGAGGCTGACTGAATAGTGCCTGTTGGTGGACCGGCAAAAAATTTCTGTCTACAGGCCGTATTCTGGTAACATATAAATGGTAAAATTTTGCAGTTAAACTTACTCGTTATCCCTTTCTCTAGTGGTATGATTTATGTCTTCTTTCGATAGATCAGGTGTTGCTAGTTTAAATTTTGCACTGAAAGCGACACCAAATGTGATCGACTGACGGAAATCGGAACTGCACGGTATATTTGGCTTCGTTGGTGTAGTTATTGGGTTGCACGACAGATGCATATGCTCCTGGGGTCAAATCCGGGCCACGATATTTCCCAATACGGATGAAACAGATTCAATTTCTTAATTGTATTTGCTATCTTATGCAATTTTTAGCATATATATTTATTTATTTATAATTAGGATGTGAAAACATCTTAATTTCCTCTTCTTATTCAAGAATATGATGTTTATTATCTGAAGGTCATTGCCTTTATATAGATATATATAAATATCTGTGTGTGCCGATTGAATTCGATTCTAATCATCGTTATAACTTTTGATGTCTGTATGTATTCACAAAACAGGCTTCTCTCTGAGCATCATTTCAAACTTTTTTAATTTAACAAATGCTTAGTGTATTTTTGTATATAAAACTGTTTACAACGAATAACTTTTAATTCATTCACTTTGTGCAGGAGTTGGCTGTGGTCTCATCCATTTACCAGCGCTGACGATTCTCAGCTTGTGGTGGGAGAAAAGGCGTGCTTTAGTAATCGGTATTGCGCTTTGCGGTAGTGGTTTAGCCGCTTGCCTTGTTGGTGCCTTTCTACCCGTTAGTCTGAACTTGTCCATCGGAGATCTTCATTTTGGTCCAACGATGTCGTTGCCGAATGATTTCTCTGACTATTTGCAAATTGTACTGTTGCCAGTAAATAGTTTTTGGTATGAAGGGGGAATTGACAAAAACTTGAAGTATCAAGCAAAAAGCATGATGAATAAGCAAGACAGTTTTGCTAAGGATGGTACATCTCCGACTAAGCGTGTGTCCTCTTGGTCTTATGATAGTGCGTTCAGAGGAACTGGAGATGACGGAATTCATTGGCGAGATTGCCTTGCACTTGTTGCTCTACTTGCGTTTGGGCATGCTCTTGTACGTTCTTGTTCTTTTGCCTTGCGATTATAATTTCAAAATGGTATGCGTTTATTAAGCTAACTCTTACATCGTTTTCGCTTAATATTAACCTATAATTCTTTCAGTATTCGCTGAAATTTATTTTATATATATATATATATATATATATATATATATATATATATATATATATATATATATACATCTTGGATTTTCATTTCATTACGTCAGTGGCAACAAATCTGACTCGTTTTTACTTCAATATTTTGTTTTGTCTAATTAGTAAGTGTGTATGCGCATGTGTCTTTGTGTGTGCCTGTTTGCATGTAAAAGTCTTCCTCACTGTATTGCGAAGTGATGTCTTTGATCTGGTCATTCCTGAGTTGATGGTTTGAGAGTTAACCAACTGTTCGCATTGTTGGCTGTTACGTGTACGAATGATATTTTCCTGAGTGTAGTCATTCGTTTGCCCTTGTTTCGCAATTTTGTTTACTCCACTTGGTAACAGCGCAGGTACGGATTGCAGTTTTGAAAACAAATTGCGGAACAAGGGGAAACGAAAGAATACACTCCGGAAGATATTATTCGTACACGTAACAGCCAACATATACAGACTTTAGCCAATATAGGAGACTTAAATTCAAAGCTATTTTCACATAACTATAGCAAACCTCCGGTTATGCTATGGGTCTTGCACAAGATTAAATGTTCGATATCGATTTGATACTTATTTAACACAAATTTGAAAGCTTGAATTCACCGCTTTTCAAATCTTATTTAACTTGTCGCACAACAAAGCAAAACTACCGTCAGTGGTATGTACCGGTGCGTTTCGACCTTCTATGGTGATCATCTGTGCACGACAACAAACGAGCTTATGAGGATGATATCGTATTCCATTTGTAATGTATTAAAAGACAGACATGCGGCTTTCACCACTAGTAGTCTTGTATGCATTATAATCGCGGTCCCGAATATAAATTTCTTTGCAGCTTACGCAAAGCTCTTATACGTTGTACGACGAATAACAATTATTAAAAGTAAGTTTATAAATTTGAGATAGGCAACTATTCATTTATTCGAATATTATAGCGCCGGGCGTTGCGGCTGGCGGTAGTTTTGTTATGTTGTTAGATGACTGGCTAAATACAATGGGATTGGTGTTTACTTCAAGCTCGCAAACTTGATATAAAGAATTGTTATAACCACCCGCGCAATCATTTATTGTTAACTTGTATTGCCTATATATGTACGTGGCGAAAGCTACAAACAGTTAATGTTCCTGACTGCATAGGAATTGTGCAGCCTACATTTCCAGTCAAGTTCAATGTATGCGAGACTGCTAGAGGTGAGAGCCGCATATCTAATATTTATTCCAATATATATTCAATGCGGTCTAATTCTCGATAGTCAGTTTGCCGTCGTTCTCTGATGATGACCATGGAAGGTCGAAACGCGTCAGTGCGTTGTGGCTGGTGGTAGTTTTGTTGTTGTTCGACGACTGGTTAAATACAATAGGATTGGTGTATACTTCAAGCTCGCAAACTTGATATAAAGAATTATAGCATACTTGAAGTAAACATCAATTCCTTGTATTTAATAAGTCGTCGAGCAACGTAGCAAAACTACCGCCAGTCTCACGCACTGACTTGTTTCGACCTTCCATGAACATCATCAGAGTACGATGACAAACTGACTAGCGAGGATCTAACAGCAATGCATATATATGGAAAGCATCATTAGATATGCGGTTGTCACCTCAAGCAAATTTGCATACATTAAACCACGACTGGAAATAGCGGCTGCACAATTTGTATGCAGACACGAACATTAAATGTTTGTAGCTTTCGCACATATATATATATATATATATATATATATATATATATATATATATATATTCCTTAAAATGGCAAATGCAACCTATCTACGTGAGCATGGCTAAATTTTCGATATTATCTGATGCTAAGATTATTGTTATAATCAAGGTTGCGGTCTTGATATAAGCTCCTGATCCATTAATTACTTACATATGCCAGTATAAATTAAGAATTGTATAGTGTAGAAAAGGAAATTTTTGGCCGGTTCCCAATAAGAACAAAACCGGTCTACTGGATTAATTTCTTTTTCTACACTATACAATTCTTAATTTATACCGGCATATGTAAGTAATTAATGGATCAGGGGCTTATAACAAGACCGCAACCTTGATTATAATAATTTTTATCACCACCCGTGCAACCAATATTCGTTTAATGCTAAGGTTATTGTTTGCAAAATGTATTTGAAATTAAACATTGCGTAGGCTTGCAGAGAAAATCTATCTACTTGACTCTAGTTTTGTCATTAATGTGCAAAAATTATATATTTATCTCTTATGAATCGTTGTCTTTCAGAATATTACCGGTCATTAATATCATTATGTATCCTTGTATTTTTAAATTTACAGAAAATACTTCAATTGGTCATAATTTGTTAAAGAATTATATATTTGATTATAATTTTTGCCGCTATTCCACAGTTTACACATCCATTCTAAAGTAAACATTTAATTGCCCCCGTTTGTAGGTTGGAGTTAGTTTTTTTCGCCCCGTCTTCGTACAAGAACTCATTGATTCAAATCAGGCGCACAAAAAACAAGCACTGGAAGATGGAGCGATTGGTAAGACCGTCACTCCCAAAATCGCAAACGATGGTGCTAGAATCGAACCAACAATGCATCGCTGTATGGGTAAAGTAGCTAACCTGGATGGTGGTGTCGAGAGGAGAATTATCGTTACGACTAAGACGCCGTACTTTTGCGATCCAAATTCCAATTCGAATTATGTTGATATTTTGAGAATGGACAACCAAATATCGAGAATTGTGAGTTATTTGCATTGACTGACTACTGTCTACCTGAAATTCAACTTTGGTTTATCCGAATACTTAAATATTGCCTATTTTTGTCGATTGTACTTTTTCTGGTATGATTTTATTATATCGATGGCCTAAATTCTTTAGCATAATAGCGTGTACTATAGATTCTATAGCCCTTAATACAGTTTAATGTTTATAAGACATGAACAATTAGATACAATAATTGTAATTTTTCCGCGTTACATGCATAAAAACAGCCTGAAATCATTTAGCCGTAAAAGCAGGCCTCTTCACTGGGCCCTTTAAGGACCAAAGATTGCTGGTAGTCTAATTGTTGTATGATGGTTAGCTTCCTACTCCAAATTTAAGTAGGCAATGCAAGCCACCAGCTATTCGTTTAATTTCTCCTAAAGCCCGAGCATATGAGCATTGTTTAAACAATCATATATCGGAGATTCGATTGGAATTTCATTTATGTTTACCTCTCATGTGAGTGGTAGGTTTACCTTTTCAGCACGACTATGGTTGGCAGTGACGTATTTGAGAAGACTGGTAAATGACATCCATTTTTTAGATTAGAAATTTTTATTTATTATATTCTAAGGCAGTTTTCTAAAATGCGACGAGTTGGTTCCCCTTTGTCGGTTGAAGGCAAATCGTGTCGTTAAAACTTTTCATAAAATATCTAAATAATGAATGCTTATCTAGAGCATGCATTGTTTGACTTCAAAACTGTTTATAAACAGCCGAGCTCTAAAGTTAATTGAAGTTGAAGCAACTATGTATATTTCCGAGGTACATTTAAACGATTGTCCAATATGTTACCACTTATTATGATCGAAATAAATTTAATGGATTTTATTCTAGATAGTTTTTTATAAGCCTGTTTTAGAGTGAAATAATCCAGGCCTAGTCACACCTAATAATAACGAAGCCACTTATTTCTTGAACCGAAGAAAAGTTAAGGTCAAGGTATGCGAAAAACAGCTGTATCATGCATGTAAACAAAAGCAAAGCGATCTAATTTTGAGCAGAGACAGTAAATTTGTATCTTTAGAAATTATTTACTTTCCTTTAACGATGATTCTCTTCTCCGAGAAATCGATTTGAACTGAGGGTTTAAATTTCATAATCGTTTGAGGTATATTTAGAATAAATAAGCACAAGATTATTATATTCAAGGGTGCGGTCTTGATATAAGCACCTGAACCATTAATTACTTTACATAAGTCAGTATAGACTAAGAATTGTACAGTATAGCAAAGGAAATTCACCCAGTAGACCGGTTTCGTCTTTATTGGGATCTCATCATGTACTGGCCATATTTGCCGTGTACATGGCTCAGAACGATCGTCTGTATTTGAATCTGAACACTCAGGTTCGAGCCTGTCCCTGAAATTCTGGCCAGTACATGATGAAGTTCAAGGGCGAGCTCAATCCTGAATAGTGCCTTTCTAACATGATTATAATAATTATTATCACCACCCGCGCAACCAATGTTCGTTTAATTAAGCACAAGATGATTGTCTTTTCTTGAGTTAACTAAATGTGGTCAATGGTCCATAGTTGGATTATCTTGCTTGCCTTTTGTACTGTATCAGAGTATAAATGGTATTCCTTACTGTTAGTTATGCTTGCTGGTTGGTGTGCAGAATTTTGAAATTCCCAGTTCTCTAAACTCAGAATTCTAACATAAATTTAAACAAAACATCGCTGGGAATAATAAACCTACATTTAATAGAATGCTTTGATTTGCTACAATACTTGAAAGTCGAACATTTTTTAATAATATTTCTCTATTTAGGAAAGCCATTTTATGAAAGCTCAATAAATTAAAAATGAATTCCAATTAAACTTCCCGCTTAATAGGCTTCTCAATACTTAGACAACCAAATTGGTTGGCAAGTTCTTAAATACAATAGGATTTGTATACATTTTAGTTCTGTTATTTTTATGCATTTGTGATTTAAATTGAGAAATAAATAGTGCCTCGTAGCATACAATTATTATTAAGCAGTTATAGAAAACAGTTAAAAGGACATTGTCTTTCCGTCAGATCCAAGCTCGACTGTAATATCTGATACCATTAGACAGAATATATATTTTGTCGAACAGAAATGCTACTGAACATTTGTCTCTGAAGTAATAATTGATGCAAAATGATTACAGTATGCAACAATTATTGGCATACTTGCTAACAAATCACCTGGGTTGTATGCTGTCAGCGTTTATTTGTTCGAACACGTTTATAATAACACCCTGTTGGTGAAGCAACAGACGTCTTTGACGAATACTTAGGTAGCGCATCCAGATCTAGCGATTTAACATCACCTTTAATCCAACGAAGCACAGTAATAAATCCACATTTAATTATTTATCTATCAGAGTTGTTTGATTAAGAGAGTTTTTCAGAATTATATGGTTCGTTGGAATGGATATTTCTAGCCTGTCGATCAGTGGCTTTAGCTAATCCAAGGATGAATATTTTTTGAACTATTATAAACCAGCCATGCTCTCTCATTCTAGGTCTCTACTTCGGGTTTTTGTATTTAAATCGTGGTGTTACATGACGAGTGGCTGAATGAGACCACACAGGCTAGAATCTAAGGATAAGTTTTAGCTGGTGTAGTAACCTTGGCATTGGAGCCTTTCGTTTCGATTCTTCAAGCAGAAGGCGTTCGTCAAGAATAGAAGGCATGTTCTCTAAGCGAAGGTTAGGGGTGAATAATTATATATTAATCAGCTAACATTTTGAGAGGTTTTTGAGGACAGGATTGTAGAGATTTCAACAGGGAAAATATATTTCTTCCCAGTTTAATGATTAACTAATATTTTGACAACGTTTGAACTAACAAAATAGTTGTATTTTGACTCAATCTGGAGTGAAAATATCTGGTACAAACTATTGATATTCTAGATTAAGTTGGAAAAGAACACACACACACACACACATCGGCACAAGATGTGCACAGAAAATTTTTCGAACGGCTACTTCCATCGAAAAATAATCTCAATTATTCGAAATGCCATCCTAACCTTTGTTTGAAAGGTTTATCTTTCTTATCGTCAATATTTAGATTACAATAATTCAAATACATCTTGCATCAGCTCATAAGTTTGCAATTGGTTATATTTTGCGCTGTAGGAATCTCGTGATCTGCAACTATTTTTGGCCCACCAAAAGCAACAAATGGCTATAATGCAACTATTGCTGATGCGACAAGCTAAATTAGACGAATGCACTGCTCAGCTTGATAGCACCAAGTGTAACCCTAGATTAAATGATTGCAAAAATAGAAACAAAGAGAAAAACAAGCCGAACCTTGAACGTATTCTTGGCACTAAAGATTGTCGTGCAAAGCGTCCTCCCGATGACGACGGAAATGGTCAGTTGGGCGCAACGTTGACTTCAAACGCACAGAATCTTCAGCATCCACGATTTCTGCTACTCAAGCTACTTCTCGTGAGTTGCTTTAAAACTTAATTGTTACACTCAATGGAGTAAGCACAGGTGGTAACACCGATTATTTAAATAAAGTTGGCGGACATTCTGTGAACACCAATCCGATTGCATTTAAACAGTCGCACAAACTACCAACGTGTTAGCATGCGCGAATGACGTTTTTGCCATCCTGAACACCTGGTTCAATAATTTGTTGATGTTGTTTACTTCTAGTCTGCAAAATTAAATTCTGCAATTGATTAAAATCTGTTATTTCGAACTTTCCTTTATTTGTCTGCCTTATTGTGTAGTTTGCTGCCTTTCAAATTAGAGTGTCCATATGAATGCTGTTCCTAATTATTTATCTTTTTCGTTTTAACCGGTGTTTTTGGGGTTTTACTTTATGCGCTTTATACTGCTGTTATACATTCAAGCTTAGATTCATGCATATACACATAAATGCAAGCATAAATACATATATATGCATAAACACTTCCTTCATCCATACTTGAATACTTGCATACATACGTATATACATACACGCATACGTATAAAAATACATACACGAATACCTACCTACCTACATTCATACATAAATACATATAAACATAAATAAGTACATGCATACGTACATAGAAGCATACATACATATGAATTTAAATTTCTCAGAAGTGGCAAATGAAGCTGATAAGGGCCTCAAATTATCATTGGATGAGGCAGAACATAAAACACTGCCTTTCGAAACATGAAAATCATTAGAGAAAACATTGGCATTTTATCGTTGGGCATCGTTTACGGAATTGGATACGCATTACCCGTGTGCTATACCTAATGTGCAAAAGCGTAAATTGATGATAAATATGGCCTACATGCTTTGGATATCTATTCAGGAAGTACGACGGAAGAAGAGCTGGTTGTCTCTAGTTTGTCAAAGTCTTAAGCGCTACCTGAGTGGTTTTTCTGACACTGTCATTACACCTACTGTATGCGTCTCTATTGGCTTTGACAAAAAATCCCAACTCCTGGCTTGTGCGTGACGAGACTGTTTTCATTAACCATCAAACAGAGTATGAATTGAAGATATTCCATTGGAAGGATAAAGCTCATAAGTGTTGGATAGCAGGCAGTTTAAGAACAAGATAACTCTGACCGACCTTTTGTTATTGT
>JAQBSW010007557.1:30000-40066 GCA_029291075.1 Eudiplozoon nipponicum | reverse complement strand
TTTTTATATTCTCACACTTTCATTTTCTCTTTCATCTAAACTTATTGTAAATTTCATTTCGTTTACTATTTTATGTAACTGCGACATGTATTGAACCACTAAATTCAGTCTGGTCTAAAACATAGCCGTATTCGTTATATGAATCTATTGCATTGTCTCAGTTCACTCTATCTGTTCAATTTGGAAATTCGCTTTTTAGTTTGGTCGAACGTGCTATAACGAATTTCGTCTAATTGACGACTGTTCTCACCATTTTATAACAAATTCAACTGTGTTTGATTTTTCTAGACAGCTTCTGAGTCTTTTGAGGTCAATTATAATTGCGCAGCTGGTGATTTATGCTGCACATCTAAATGGAGGAAAGTTTTGAACGTCGGTAGTTAACACTTTATTGTGAAACGGAATGTCTTAGACTTTATGTATTCTTTGTTGCGGTGAGCTAATATGTGTGCAATTATTTATTAGTTATTTGATACCAAGTAAAAAATTAGTTCACAGAGGATATGCCGAAATAACCATGAAAATACTGTATTATCGCATGTACGTTAACCAAGAATCATGAGTTAGTATATGACTGAATAATGCGTGTAGTGTGCGGAACGGTGGCTCTTTGGTTAGAGCAACACATTCAATACTAGACGTGCCCAAGTTTCGAGCCCCGTCCGCGGCAAATTATGAACAGTACGTGATGAGTTCCCAATAAGGACGAAACCGGTCTACTGGATGAATTAACAACTCTACACTATGCAATGCTTAGTTTATACTGGCAAATGTATTTATATAATGGGACTTATTTTTACTTCACGTTCGCCACATTGAGTTAAATATGGGATAAATACCGGTCTTTCGGTGCGGTTCGAAATAGCTCTATCTGACTTTTAAATGTATTTAACTATGAATTTGCTACCAATCTCTTATCCAGTTATACTCTTTGTTAGTTTTAGATTGCGTATTTTGTGTACGTTAAGAATAGTCTTTCTTGCCGTGATCAGTTGTTCACATAAATCTAGTTTGCAATAAAAGCCGTTTGTATTTTTTAAACTGTTGTGCTGTATGATAAAACTACCGGTAAATTTGCTTTATTATAGTTTCCGTCAAATGAGAATGGTCATTTCAATCTAGAAGAAAGTTGCGAAGTCTCCAGACAACATATAAGTAGTAATACCTTTAAAAGTTGATCACAATGGTCAAATACATAGATTGGAAATACATTAGACTGTGACTGGTAAAATATGTATGACAGGCGCTTATTACAAGCCTGCGAACTTGACTTATGTAATCCTATTTCTACTCTTCTTTGTTCGATACCCATGCTACTTCATCTATTGTAAATATAATTCTACTTTTTCCTAAAATTTTTAAAGTTTGCACTTTGAAAATTTTGTGTATCTAATAATTAAAATAAACAAAGCACAAAATAATCAATTAGACAATGAGCTATCAATCATTCAGAATGTGTATTTGACGATTAATACAGCATTTAGACAAATAGATATTGTACTTTGTTTTCTTTCATTTTTTCAGTTTAAACAGGCCAAAAACATGATTGAAAATTTTAAACTTCGCTATTACAGAACGCTTGAAAAATATGCCATTTACAATTGTCTTTATTGGGGCAAACATTTAGGTCATCATTAAAAGTACTAAAAAATTCGGTGCAGATGATTTAAAAATCATTTTTCTCCTAATCTGTTACTCTCATAATTCTTGTAATTAAGGGCTTGTCAGTTTCAATTTGATATTTATTTATTTTTAGCTGAAATATTGTATAAGACATAGCGTGCCTTGCAGCCAATCAGTTTATAAAGGGATGGGGTAATAAAAATTTCTTTCTCGAAAATACTTGCATTGGCATCTTTTACACCAGCGGCACATATCCTATATAGCGCGCAGGCTTTAAGGCCCATTGAAAATGCATTCTGTCAAGTAAACTGAAATATAGATGGCATGTACATATTTATAGTAGATAAGAACTTCGAATATTCCAACAAGTGCGGACGCCTTTCGACATTCCATCGTCATCGTTACAGCAAGATGAAAATCTGACTAACTAGGAAAATCCTATGTGCTGGGTCTCACCATAGTTATTTCGCTTAAATTTTACTCGATTGGAAACCTCGGCTTCGAAATTTCTTTCCAGCTATGAGCATAATCATTTTTCCATTTTGCCAAACGTTTATAAGTTATGCTATTTGATAACCATTGATTGCATGGTTGATAATAAAAAATTAAAACAAGGCAACTTTGACATAAATACCAATTCTATTTTATTTAACTATTAACACAACGCAGAAAGAACAACCGTCAAACTATTTTATCTGTGGTGTGACTAACAGATTTTGTCTAAATTAGTTTCTTTGGCAATTTCGAATATGCCAGTTCCGCATGAAGAATTTAATTCTGATATACCGTCAAACTAGTCTGAATTTTTATTTTTATTTAACAGCTATTATTTTCTTTTACGTTCATAATAGGACAGCTATCACTACCATCTTTAAATTTTCTTCCTACTTTAAACTCGTTTTTTTCTATTACCTTTCGATTGTGATATTTTCAAAAGGCATCGTTATTTTGCTATGCGAATCTTTATTAATTGTGTTTTCATATTATGATGTTTGTTTTATTATGGTATATTTTTAACTTTATTTTATTAATTTCTCTAATTCATTCTTACCTTATCTTTTTTTGCTTGGTTTAGTATTTTATTTGCTTCGCTTTTTAGTATTCTTTGTCAATAAATTTACTGCGAAATAACGTTTTCATAGGGTCTCCATTTTTCGCTTATTGGTATGTGATTTCGTCTAATTAATTAGTCTATATGCAAGATAGTTACGTTACTGTTAGTTTTGTTCACTGTTTGAACCCTACGTGAACTAATAAGTTTATTTTTCGTAGGTTCATCTTCGTCTTGAAATCACGTTTTCGAGCCCAAGATAAGCATTAGCCCCCTGCATTTAACCAGTCGCACAACGTATCGAACTTAACTACTCTTACATATTTTGTGATTTATATGTCAAACTAAAGTTAACTAATTGAGCAAATTGTATTTTCAGGCATTGTTAAGGTAAAAGATAGAAAATATCGTGTCTACCATGCGTATTTTGCGGCGATACTTTTTGTATGGATATTATTTAATACGAGTATACACATAAAAACTAGTTGTTGAGCAACTAGTAGTAGGGCAAAGTTAGCTGCGAGGTTCGGTTTGTTTATGACGTGATACGGTGAAATCCGCAAGGAAGCTGTGTTGCTGATGTCGCCTTGCCCGAATGCTAACTTGGCCATAATGGTGTTGTGAGGTTTAGTTTGCCTCATTTCTGTAAGTGATCCTGATAAATTTACTCATAGTAGCAAGGTTTTCCTTCTCTCTCTACCCCTCTCCCTCTCTCGTAAATCTCAATAATAATTTATCTAAATTCACTTATATACTTTTTTTCACTCCTTATGGTTATATGGCAGTGAAACATTAGTCACTTGACTTTTGTGTGGCTGGAAATGATGAAATAATGAACTGTTATTTACATTTAAAATAAGTACATTTATGTCGTACTTAGAATCGCATCGTTACCTGATCTGTATTGTTACTAAAATCAGATTATCCCCAGTTCCTCATTTCAGCAGATATATCTCGGTATCCTTTCTCAGTCCACAGTTCACAAGTATCAAGAGCAGAATAATAAAAAAAACTTATAAGATATATATTATATGTTTCGGAGAACTAATGTATACACAATTCTGTATTGGGTGTTGCGTACCTAGTAACAAATTCAGTATAATTGGTCCAGAAGGATAAACCAAAGTCAGTATGATCGAAAAATATAATCGAATGTACACATGCGTTACGTGTTTACTGGTGACTCATACGTAGGATCCAGCACTACATCCTATTCACAGTATGTAATTGGTCAAGAAATGCGGGATTATTGAACGGAACAATCTCCTATACGAACTTGTACTCAAGCAGTAATTGTGTCAACTTCAAGGGCAGAATACATGGAATTGTTGGAGTACCATGCATTCAGAAATAGTTGTAATTTTTAATTTTGGTGAAATTTATAATATCTTGAAATCCTTTGTGTTGGTACCCTTTAAAGGCTCGATGGTTCTATAATATATGGTAAGTTGGCTTTGAAGTCACATTGCCGAAGACTTTATATGAAGGTAACTCTACTACTGTTTGTATAAACGTTCGTATAGATGATCGTACAGTCCAATTGTCTGACATTCCTTGTCACATTTATTGTAGGGATAGGGCGTAATACCGGCTGCTACTGATAAGTCGCCAGTAAGCACGAAGCAAATGTGCACATGAGATTATACTTTCCATTCACGCTGACTTTGGTTTATCCTTCTGGTCATATTAGATATAATTTTTTACTAGGTACGCGACATCTACTGGCTTGATTTTTTTTGTTTTGGTTATCATGCAATTATTTTGTTTAATTAAATGAGCATTGGTTGCGCGGGTGGTGATAACAATTATTATATTCAAGGTTGCGGTCTTGATATAAACACCTGACCCATAAATTACTTACATATGTCAGTATAAACTAAGAATTGTATAGTGTAGAAAAGGCAATTCATCCAGAGACCGGTTACGTACTTAGGTCTCGTCAGGTCCTGTCCGCGGCAAATTCTGGCCAGTACTTGATGAGTTCCCAATAAGGACGAAACCGGTCTACTGGATGAATTGCTTTTTCTACACTATACAATTCTTAGTTTATACTGACATATGTAAGTAATTAATGGGTCAGGTGTTTATATCAAGACCGCAACCTTGATTGTAATAATTATTTTGTTTGTCAAAAAGAAATTTGTTGCCGTTGTCCTAAACGATCTGACTGGAGAATGTAGTTGGGAAAGCATTAATGGAAATTGGAATGTAATCTCTTATAAAGTGAAATCCGCCAGTGGTTGATAAAATTGTGTAGCTGATGTTGCCTTGCCTTAGTGCTGACTTGGCCGTATTTGTGTTGTGGAGATATTTTTTTGCTTCACTTTTGTTTGTCATCTAGATAAATATACTCATATTAACTAGGTTCTCTCTCTCTCATAAATCAAACTTATTATTATTATTGTTATTTATAAAATTTCCTTGGTGTTTGCTTATATTCTTATGGTTATATATTATTTACTAGTCTATTTTATTGTTGTGCATGATGATGAAGATGACGCCATTGTTATGCGGACGTGAATTGTATTGTAACAATATTCTGTATTATAAGAATGATAATCATCATAAATTTTATCATTACTATAGTTTATTACAATTATTATTATAACGTTCCGATATTCCCACTACAAATCAAACGCAATATTTATCGACCCAGTTTACAAGTGATAGTGATAAAAGAGCATCTCTATTGCATTTTGGAGTGTTTGTGGAGTCTTATTACTTCTATCCACATGCACACACAAGCATATATATATATATATATATATATATATATATATATATATATATATATATATATATATATATATATAATCATATTTTCTTCTTTTTCCATTGTGCATATTTTTGTGTTTAAGAGCCCTAGTCAACAATTATAAAAATTTGTCACTCAAATTAACATAGAATACATTTTCTCCTAACTTTTCATTCTCTCCTTATTTCTCTTCTTTAGTGAAGACAATCCGTTTACCATCGAGCAATAGTTTTTGTTCAATAAGTAGCAGTTCGGGTTTCTAGTTTCTCTTAATAATTTGTTCTATTTCCTCAGATAAATTGTTAGCCAACTTGGTATGATTTCTAAGTCCATCCTCATTCCCACTAGGATACTTCTTAACAATTCAATTATTTTTTGGGAGATGTCAGAGCCTTAATATCTTACATATTTCTCAGACAATTTTCAGCTTTCGTACGTACAAGCGAATGGATTTTTAATCCTATCTAATTCATTATCTACTGAGTGACTTAATTCTTGCTCTGGGAACAGAAATTCTGGTTTTTTTCCGTACCAAATCAGGATATATGTATTGATAATTTAAATGATTTTAAAATCAATACTGCCAGCCTGTCTTGTCATGGATTTTCCCAGCATAATTTGCAATAAATGTAGAAGATTCGCTTTTACAATTAAATATTGCACGATAGCAATGAATTCGTTCACGAATGATAACATTTACATACAGTCGCTCATTTTAATTTTATCTTCGTAGGTAATTCTAATTTTTGTTCTAAAATAATGAGGCAATAAAACCATGTTAAAAGAAATTAATTCCTGCTCCGTTATCTAAATGACCACAGAAGTATATTAAAAATCGATTTTTAATTCTCTTGCTTTAGGAATGCTATAAATTGTTGGAATGTAACAATTTATTTAACTTCCGAAATTGGTTTATTTCTTTCGATTTTTTGGCACTGTACTGTGATGTTCCTGAACATGTTTTGGCTGCTTCTAAAGAAAAGGTGGGGCCTATCGATATTGTCGCACTAATGACATTGGCTGGTTGAGACAACTTAAATTCTGAAACTGTCTGAAACTAAGGAGATAGAATTAGCTTTATTTTGGGGAAAAAAATTGATTTTTCATTTCATTCTTCCGATGGCTGTCATAAATTTCCTTGCTACTATGCACTGACTATATCATCATCAGCATCATAATCATCATCATCATTATCACGGAAAACCATAAAAAGTGACGTTGGTAACTGAAGCTTCTTTGCCATATAATCATCAACTGAAGGAAAAATTAAATTAATAAAAGAAAAAAAAGACTAAACTAATTAATAAAAACCAAATTATTTTTAAGGGGTGATTTATGACGGGGATCTAGCACACATAAATGAGGCAAACCGAACATCTCCACAACATCATTATGAACAAATCAGCTTTAGGACAAGGCAACAGCGGCAGTACGACTTTCTTGTGGTTTTTATTGTATCGTCTCATTAACATAACCAAACCTCGCATCTAAATCTGCACGTTGGCTATGTGTAAATTAAGAAGGAGGGCGACCGACTTGTTAGGGGAATGATCTAATGCAGATAAGGATATTTACCTAGGTAAAACAAAGAATTGAGACAACCTAAACCATAATACGACACCATTATTTCCAAGTAAACTTTATAGCAAGGCGACATCGGAAATTCAGCCTCCTGACGCTTTACACTGTATTACGTCATAAAAATGAAACCTTGCGTCTAACTGTGCCTAACTAAGAAAAGAATGTTACGATGATTCTACTAGAAATCTGCAATAAGTTCACCACTAAGTTAGATTCGCAGGTATGTCTCGCAATGAACTATGACGCACACGTGGACTTCATCCCGGTAGACGAACGCGTCATATTCTACCCAATTTGGTTGTAGTTTCTAGTGTGTAAAATTGTGCCCACCTTGTTTCTTACGCCAATTTGGCGCCGGTCTAGTGAATAATACACTACTGGGCTATCGAATTGAGCGCTACGTAAAAAATGACTGAACCAGCACAGTTTATTTATTTCCTAATAATGATCACATGTTGGCCAGTCCAAAAATACGTCTGCGAATGTCACCGTTGCTTATTTGTCTGTTTGAATTCGCTATAGTCCTAGTGCTGGAAGACGACAGACATGTGGCGTAAAACTTTGCAGTAAGTCTAAAGTGTGTGCAACTCAATTATAATCTAAGACATTCAACGGTAGTTCGGTATTTAATTAATCAATCGTTGTTTGAAAGGATGCTGATTGCAATTATTGAAATAAAATTTGCGAGCTTGAAATTAGCAAAAAACTCATAATATATGTAGCTATTTGGAAGTATAAATTAAGCTTTGTATGAAATAGCAAAGGCAAGGTATCCAGTAGTCTGCTTTCGTCATTATTGGGAACTCGTCAAATACCGTCACGAATTTTCTCCATGGAGAGGGCTCGGGTTGAGGCGCATTTGTTTCGAAGTTTGAAGCTATCCATTGCCCACCCTGCAGCATATCACGCGCGACTTTTAGTTATATAATGACATGGTTTTCGGTTAGCTCTTTCATCAAATGGAGCTTATGCAGCAAATCTTTTGAGAGAAATTACCAGCTTGTCATCCTTATTCTGTCACTGAACGGACAATGCGCCACCTGGAGAAATTATTTTGCGGAATTTGCGAGTGCCAATGTGTGAGGCATAAGTGCATACATTTAGTCTATATTCGTTATTCAAAACGAACGACAGTCCTTGTTGAAACCACGCCATCTATAACTAATTACTTGATGATCTATCTGAGTCCCGGGTTTTCCTCGGTCTGAAGATTACCACTTGTCATAAACGTTACACTATGCCTGAAGTTTGTGTTACTTCAGTATAAACTTTGTTCCGCGCAGCTATCCACAGTCTGTCACTATGATCATTGAGCACTGAGATTTAAGTTTATCTGCTTTA
The DNA here is from genome assembly GCA_029291075.1 of Eudiplozoon nipponicum. Classification (NCBI taxonomy): domain Eukaryota; kingdom Metazoa; phylum Platyhelminthes; class Monogenea; order Mazocraeidea; family Diplozoidae; genus Eudiplozoon; species Eudiplozoon nipponicum. Next base: position 31,715 of record JAQBSW010007557.1, on the reverse strand, counting down.
CTTGTACGCCGATTTTGAGAATTAATATCACCCACGACTCAGACATTACCTGAACGTCTCGCTCTACTTTATGGAGAACTTATGTCGGAGTAGAGAGCGTATTGGCTGTCGCCCATACTGCAATCGCCGGGAGAATATGCAGATATGATGAAAAGGCAACGTTGATTTATGTTATTGGGATTTATTTTCGGAGACATTCGCAAGCGGGCCGCTGAAATTCGGTTGTTTATAGGCATCCATTCAATTGAACCATACCGACACTCTATTCTCCAGCTTGATAAAAATTCGTAGTACCACAGGTTCACAGCCAATAAAATGTAGATACAAATGACGTACCCATGTGTGTTATACTTATAGAGTCAAGTATTCTGGTTTCAGATACACTTTGGCCTCGTTTGTCATCAACTATTACATTTTTGTTATAATGAGGTAATTCATTTAAATTTATAATATATATATATAGAGTTATATATATATATATATATATATATATAATAAAAATCAGAATGCACAAAATATCTAATCTCATGTACACATGTTTTTCATGCTTATTCGTGACTCAACGTTCGGAGCCAGCAATAAGCTTCTAACACACTATGCATTTTGTCAAATAAATGTGAGACATTTGAACGATACAATATCCTATATGAATGTCTAGTCAAGCCATAATAGAATGAACTTTGTTAACATTGCGCTTTAAAAGCCAACTGACCATATATAATATTTACTAAATCTGTAAATTGTACCAATATCAGGATTTTAAAGGTAGGCTAATTTTCACCGAAGTTGAGATTAAAAATCTATCTGAGCACCAAATACTCCAGCAAAGCCACATAGTTTAGTCTCGATCGACATCATCCGTCTTATCTTCTTGGTCATCATGGCATCTTTCGATGAAACATATAACAATGACATATAATTTGTTTCAAATGAATGTAAATATTAATCGTTATAAGGTTCGCAACACCTAATACACATTTGTATCTATAACAGCTCTTCGCAACAAACAGTATTTGACTGTAAACATTACGGTTTATACATTTTGTGGATTCGTTCGCAATTTTAATTAATTTTAAATATTTGTTGTTATCATCGCACACACAACCAATGCTCGTTTAATTATAAATGCTAAAATTGTTATGTTTAAAAAATGTTGTGTGCGACAGGATAGTTTAAAATTTCCGGGAACACAGCAGCCTTTGTGGAAAACAAAGATCATATATTAGTAATGTCTGATTAAATTTTAAAAGCTTTTAACGTTTTTCGATTTGACCTGTCTGTCTTGTCTATGTAAAAAGCAAAGGTGGAAAATCAGACTTGTGCTACATCACAGCTCACAAAGGCACTAAAAATGGTAAATTTACGTTGTGGAAGGCATTCTTTGTTCAAAGTTGAAAACCAATATATTTAAACGAACAATGGTTGCGCGGGTGGTGATAACAATTATTATAATCAAGGTTGCAATCTTGATATAAACACCTGACCCATTAATTACTTACATATGTCAGTATAAACTAAGAATTGTATAGTGTAGAAAAGGCAATTCATCCTGCGGCAGGATGGCTCAGTGGTTAGAGCACCAGATTCCGAAGCAGACGTGCCCAGGTTCGAGTCCTGTCCGCGGCAAATTTTGGCCAGTACTTGATGAGTTCCCAATAAGGACGAAACCGGTCTACTGGATGAATTGCCTTTTCTACACTATACAATTCTTAGTT
>JAQBSW010007557.1:0-25000 GCA_029291075.1 Eudiplozoon nipponicum | reverse complement strand
AAGAAAAGTGTTTGGCAGAAACCGGTCTTCTGGCCCCTATTCGTGCTATCATATAGTATAGTATATATATATATATATATATATATATATATATATATATATATATATATATATATATATATCTCTCTCTCTGCTCCTAAACACACATTTTAGGCACATCGCACTTATGCAATGTCTAAATCAGTCACAATAAACCACCTGCAAAAATAGAGTGAAACTGAAAAGAAGCAGACTAGATTTGAAATCCAATTAATCAAAGGAAAATTCAGAATGAATATAAATAAAGGATTGTAAGGTAAAGTTAATTATTCTCCAAATAAACCGGCCACTATCCATTTTATTATGAAATGAGTCTTTTTATCCAAATAAAAATATATTTTATGTGTATATTTGTATATAATAATGAAATCTCAAAAGTGAATTCATAGAACGTCTACTTTCTCCAGGCAATACATACGTTATAATTTTTTTCCCGAAATCTCACTACAGAAACTATTTGACAACCACGTAAACCGAATCAGGATGATCTACTGTGAGCACAAAATCGTGGAAGAGTTAGACTACCTGACGTCCTATTATTCCACATTCTTCTACCAAATATATAGTGGTTAAAGGGCGTAATACCGGCTCCTACTGATGAGTCGCCAGTAAGCACGAAACGAATGTGCATGAGATTATACTTTCCGTTCATGCTGCCTTTGGTTTATCCTTCTGGTCACAACTGAACTAATTTGTTACTAGGTTCGCAAAACCTAATACATACTTGCATATATATTAGCTCTTCGCAACAAACAGTATTTACCTGACGAAATTTTTGTTAATGAACAACTACCTTAAACTGTTTACAGGTATCCACATCAGACCACGTTCAATTTTTACTTTAGATGATAGTAGCAAAAGGGTTTTCATAAACCAATAGGAGACGACCTACCAGCACTAATATTTGTACAATGGGTAAATCGAATCACTTAGGCAAATTTGCCTAGTGCAAAGGTTAACATCAGAGTCAGCACATCAAGAATCATGAAATTTTATAACAAATGATAATTCTCACTAACTCATTTGTAGCCTACGTCTTTTATTATATGTGTGGTAGCATATATAGTGGACATACCAAAAACAATTTATTAACAGAATCCTTCAGTTACCACATAAATTAATTTAAAAAATCCTGACAATAACAGGAAGATCAGCCATTTGGATGTGGGGTACGTAGCCAATTTCACCTATTTCTTAGTTCTGCAGCAAGCAAGGTAGAAGAATTTATTATGCATATATGAAGCCCTTTACATAAAACAAGAGTAACTCTGCCTAAATATTCAAAAATTCAACCGAATTGATATTTTAGTCGACAGGTAGTAAATCACACAAACCAACAGCTATATTCTTGTATCCAAGCGAGCCTGATAACCCATTAGACCAGCCTCAACAACACTTCAATCAGATTGGCAACAAACTGAAGTGAAATCAGTATCGTAAAAGGCATCAATGTCATAATTAACAGTCACAGAAATTGCGCAACACTATCAGAAATTAACACTGAAGCCTTCTTAAACTGCGCTGTTACTAAGATGGAAATATAAAACTCACGCACAACGCGCTAAAAATAATAAGACGAAGGAAAATCATTAATATGTGCCGAATCCAAAAATGCAACCACCTGGGCAATAATTAATCCAACAATACAAGAATTACCAGATTTAGACTATCAATTTGTAACTAAATAAGAATAACCCTTACGCACACGCACTCATAAATCAACTCGCATTTTACATGGTAACATAAACAGTTTATCCAGTTGATAGGTTTCGCCCCAATTGGGAACTTAAAGTACTGTACATTTTGTCCGCAGACAGGGCTCGAATCTGGGCACGTTTTCTTTGGAGTTTGTGACTATTCAATTCGCAACCCTGTGTGGGTTTTTGAGTGTGTGTTTAAAACAGCATTGGTTCATTGTTCCTGATGCAGTTCTGGTTACTAGTTTGTAGTAGCCCCGTATGTAACAGCCCATACTCCAGTCTATGAAATGCATTTGCTGTTCAGTTCAATATTTAATTATACTAAGACTATACATATATTTGTATTTGGGTAGGTATTGTTTACCTAGTCTAACATGGTAATGATTTTTGAGATGACGAGTCTGAGCATGTTATCAAAACAAGGATTTTACAGATACCGAACCTACACAGTATATCAGCACGGTGATTTTCGAGATAACGAGCCCGTACAGGGCATCAACAAAATAGTTTCTGAGATGCCCTGTCTGTACAGGGCATAAAAAATGGTTTCCGTGATGCCGAGTCTGTACAGAGTTCCGAAAGAATTTTTTAGGAAAAAAAACGAATCTGTACCATCACAATAGATTTCGAGGTAGCCTGAATTTCGCCAAAAATGGAAAATTAAAATTATGGCTGTACATCTATTACTCCTAGCAAATTCTTACACTGTGGTCTCGATCGTTTAAGAACTTGATAAGAACACAAATCCCATTAGATGTATATTAATATAGAAAAGGCCATTCAGTCTTTAGACTAGTTACGTTTTTAGTGTAAACAATTTAATTACTTTCCACAGATTTACCTTGGACAGGGCTCAAATCGGGGCACATTTAATTCGGAGTCTGTGACTCTATCCACTGCGCCATCCTGCTATACACTACACACAATTTTCAATTATATACTAACTTAAATTTTTTTATTTGCCCTAGCCTTCAGGTATAGCCAATGTGACATCCCCGTAGACATAAATTTCCAATCAGTCACCCGCAATCTCTCATTATAAAACAGGCGTCAATCCACCAGAGTAGGTGGTGCTAAATTAAATATTTATAGAATTAATCAATTATTGATTGCGTTGGCAGCGATAAAAATAATTTATTACGCACGGAAGAGGGCGTTTTATGTGACATTCTTAATCCTTATCTAAATAAATAAAAGAATTTTTTTGTAATATGTGTGCGTACCTCAGCATGTGCATTTCTCGCTTTCTGTTTATTGTTGCATAATGCATATATTTTGTCCAACCTAATGTCCCTTGCTTTCCAAAAATTGACTTTATTGAGTACCACATTTTATATTCTAGTTGGGTTCTGGCGAAAAGAAAATGGCCTGCTTCTAACTTCGTTTTGTAGATTTACTTTATTAAAGCTTCAATATATTATTTATTTCGTATATCAAATTATAAGTTAGTATACATTAATTCAATATAATTTAGTATATTTATGATGTTTAATTAACATTAATTGACAACTTAAATTTAATTAACATGGTATCTGCCCTCTAATCAAAATTCAATGTTTTCCGGTTGGAATTTCGTGTAAAAAGGACACTACCGAGTGTCCATATGAAGGGAAATCCAATCATTTGTAGTTGGCATAGAACTTACTCTTGCCTGCGATGTCAGTTTACCTGACGTTGCAAAGCTACTATATTACTTTGAAATGTGTGCTGGTTGGTTCGCCTCATGCATACTGCAATACTGATAGCTGCCTACGTGCTACCGAATAAGGTAGAAACTGTTGTTGCAGATGGATTGTGTTACTTATTCTTTGCGTGTTTACGTTATACTAGTAGTACTCGTATCCATTCAAGCATAGTTAATTTCTTACCTTTATTCGTCAAAATGATGCTATCTATTTTGGTTTTAATGTTAGACACATTTATTCTACTTCTGCTCAATTTAACCTGAAAGAAAATTTGCGAAATAAATCATCATCATCATGCACAGCCATACAATAGCCAAAAGTGACTAATGTTACACTGCCATATAACCATAAGAAACGAAACAAATATATAACTACAAAAATAATAATTTAGACAATTTATTAGTGAGATTTACGAGAGAGAACAAGAGTTACTATAAGTAAATTTATCAAGGTAGATCGCAGAAGTGAGGTAAACTTAACCTCTTCACAACACCATTATGGCCTAGTCAGCAATAGGGCAAGGCAAAATCAGCAATACAGCATCCTTACGGCTTTCACTGTATCACAGCATAAACATTGTTCATGGTTATATGTGGACTGTTAAAGAACATAAGGTCGTCCATTCCTAGTGAGTTGTCCTTCTCCTATATAGTCTGAAAACCAAGGCTGATGAGCACTATCTTCTCAGATGCCAGTGACCAGAGTTTCCTTCAGCGGCCGAAAATTATCCTTCGCGTTTGGCACGCTTGCTCTCACTCCGTCACTACACATTTAAAGATAAAAGTTACTGCGCAGTTAGACAAAACCCGGGGCCTCATATGAAACGGGATGTCCCTTTTAGACCCGGCAATGTTCATGCGATATATGCCAAAATTGTGATTTTGGTGTCCGTTATTATCTGACTAATTTGCAGCTCCTCATCCAGTCTCTGTTTATATTTTCAGATTACCCTATATAGTTAACCTAATTTCGAAAATGCGACGAGTTACAGTCATAATACCATACAGACCAAGATAAATTAAACATATTCTTTACTGCTTCGTTCTAACAAGACTTTGACAGATGGTATCAAGATACTTGGTAGAAATCTGGAACGCATATTTTGTGGCCTAACCTTGATTTAACTTGACATCATCTCTACATGAGTACAAAAAGACATAATTCATAATAATGATTGTGACCTCCTTGATTTGGTTATTTTTATGAATATGCCTATTAGATTTCTTCAAACGCATGCCATTGTTTTTTTCATATCGAATCCACGTAACCAATTTTTGTTGTAGTGTAAAATTTAATTTTTGTCGTGATAAAAGCGTATTTGGCATATTGTGAGGTAAATGCGAACCTATATTTAACGGTATGTAGTTGTGGGATTTTATACCATATTTTGTTCATTGACAAAGATTATTAATACGAACGAGTTGGTGTATATGACTAAAAGACTGACTAACTGGCTAGCTAACTAACAGACTAACTAACTGAAAAATTAATTAACAAACAAATGCACTAACTACCTCATTATCTATTTAATTAACTACGTCATAAAGTCTAGTTAGCCTCTCTGTCTCTTCAATGCTTCACATGTTTCTTAATGGTATGTTGCAAGTATTGATTTTAGAGTTTCTTATTCATCATCTATCTAGTTAGAAAGCAAACGTTCACATTATGTGCGCTACTTCTCCTAGTGCGGTGTAACTGGTAAAACTGACGTATCTTTGTGTTTTACATTTAATTATCACTATTATATCACACGTCGTTGCTGAGTCACTCTGTAGTTCATTTGGTAAATTTTGTCACTGGTAGGCCGTAATTTGGACATGTAAAGCGTCATGAATCTATACGAATTAACTGCAACGTAACTTCAACTACTTCTACCTTAATCATGTTGAAACTAATAGTTTACACATAAATCAGAATTTAAGAACCGACGCTTCTCTGTCGTACTACTATGATATTCATAGTTAGGTGTGTGTTGGAAAAGAACACGGATTCAGCTATTCCTAATAGGTCTTCCACGCACGCTTCATCTTGAAAAGGACTCTCAATATCGTATTGTGCTCGAGCTACATTTCCACGCAGCAATGGATGCGCAGGTTTAATTTTTTTCACGACTGTATGTTGAAACTTTACGTGATACTTTTTTTTCAAAAAGTTTTTATCCTTATTTTCCACAATGGTCGATATACATTATCGAATATCTAATTCCGTTGACAGTTCATACCAATTAAAAAAACTAATAACACAACTGAGATGTTTCGTGTTAACACCATTCATTTATACCTATGATTGACCGATTTTATTACGTGACTGTTATGAAGTCATTAACTAATAATTAGAGATAAATTCATTAAAGCATATAGAAATATATAAAAAGAAAATGGAGTCAAATTCAATGCGAAGTGTGTTAAGTAGACGACAGATAAACTAGCCATACCTGCCGTTATATTACTTGGCGTCAAATCACTTGATTCAGCATCGAAGTTAAGGAGGTCACTTCGAATTAGTTTCGTGCTTACTGGCGACTTATCAGTAAGAGCCGGTACTATACCCTATACCCACTATATATTTGATCAAGAAATGTGGGACATTTGGACGGTACAATCTACTATATGAATGTGTTTTCAAGCAGCAATTGGATACAATTCATATACACGTGGTTCTAGAAATTCTTTAATTCAAATTTGCGAGGTTGAAGTAGACACCAATCCCATTGTATTTAACCAGTCGTCGAACATAGCTAAACTACTTCAAGCTCGCACACTTGATTTAAAGAACTGTTACCACCACCCGCACAATCATTGGTTGTGTACGTGGTTCTAGATATGTTTGAAAATATTGACAGGCCTTACTTTTGAATAGGGAGGTGGTATTAATGGTTTTGCAACTAATCGTCTAAGCGAACAACCTCTAATGCTTAAAATTAAAGATGAATTTTAATTTGTGACCCGTGTGTCATCTGTCAATGAGAATGTGTTGTCTCGTGGTATGTACAAGAAGAAAGTTTTATATCTATTTGAGCCTAACTGTAAGTCCACGCATACAGTTGGCATTATTCATGTAACCCAGTTGCAATATGGACTGGTGTGTGAATCGTCAAGTCGGGCTGTCAATCTTCAGAGTTTAATAAAGTTTCTTACATCCAGGAAATGTCTACATACTTATATCCTACTTCTCTGATTGATTACATTGTGAGATAGCGGTACGGATGTGGCGCTTGCTAATGAGTAACACGTCTCCACATGGGCACATCACTGTGAGTCGTAACATGAATGCCACTTTCTTGTCATTGTTCTAACTATTAATTTACATGCTGTGACCATGACGAAAATTAATGGTGCAGTCTGTTTCTTGTCGCTAATTATTGACAATTTAAATAGTATGATAATAACACTGGCAATGACAACAACAACAACAGCAATAATTATAATAAAGCAGGTTCTGTCGTTTTGATTCATTACTGACACCTAAGGGACTACATTGTCAATGGTATCTGGTTTTACTCTGCGTGTGGCCATTCTACATTTCGCCAATTGTTTTAATTTGTGTCACCACACTGTGCTTTTTAGTTAGATATATTCCGCTATTAGATTGTCTATATTCAAAGTGTTCAAAGACTGTGTTTCTTTATATAATTATATGCAATTATTTACTGCACACAGTTACAGAAACGGTTATAACGCACATTCTATATTGCATCTTTTATGTGGTGTTTCATTGTGCTAATTCATCAAATATAAGCCTGTAATGATAAATGATCAACTAACAAACCGACCAATTTATCAATCAATCGCAAATGTGATTAGTGTATGTTTTTATCTGTCTTTAGTCCAATGTGCGTAAGCGATTTCGAAGGTTTGTAGGCACTTGTCCATATAAAAGAGCAATAATGATTGAAATTATGCATTTTTTATTGGTTGTTGCGCACCTAGTAACGGATTAGTCCAAATAGAGCCAGAAAGACATATATATTGGCCAAAGTCGAGGCCAGACTATAATGCTTTGCTGTTTTTGTAGGTGGTCAAAATGTTTGTTATTCTCACTTTTAATTAGCCAACCTTCGTAATCATAATTTTTATACATATTCCAGGTTCGTAATTGCTATATACTGTGTGTTGGCCTTGAATTCGCTTTGCTAAACATTTCATATGAAGTTTACTCCATTACTGCTTGAATGCACATACGTATAGGAGACTGTACCTTGCAAATTTCCTGTATTACCTTACCAAATATGTAGTGCGTATAGGGCGTAGGCATCACACGAGTAAGATGCCAGTAAGCGCGAAACGCATGTATACATGTATTATTTCATTCTGGTCCTAATGGACGCATTTGTTACAATGTATGCAATTAAGAATAAATCAAAACTAGGTTTTTTATATCTGAAATTGTCATCGTATTTTGATATTTTTTATTCTTTAGCTATTATACTTTAGTCACATAGTACTTATCTTTTCACATTTTTATTTCAACACTATTATCGAGTCTATACTGCACACACCTATAAACAGATATATATTTATCTTCCACACTAGAGGTTCCAGATTGGTTGATGCCATAAATAAGTAAGTCTTCAATCCACTCTTTTGGTTTCTGTTGTTTGCTAAATTCTGTAGATTAACTTTTAGTTGAGTGGTTGTTGGTTTCTGATGATACTCTATATCGTCATAAAGTGACTAATTTTGCGAGAACGAGTATCCCATTACGTGATTAATTATCTAATCATGTTCCCGTTCTAGTTATTCACCGACATTGTGTTGGGAACCTTCGTTTTTACGGCCTTCTCATACAGTGCCTTCTTCGGCACAATTTGCCTGCCTGAACTAGTTGCGGCGGCTGTGTTCCAACATACAGTAACAGGATAGAAATTTTCGACTCGCAGATTTCCCTTTTGATAAATGAGTCTTGACAACTAGTTAACCGAATAAAGTTATTCACAGAGCAATCCGTGTGCTGGCAGCTGTATTGTGTTCGTATTTGAGGTATGCGCACATTAAAAGGACGATGGTTTGATTGCCGGCGGACAGAATGATTACCTAGCCGGTTTAGTCTTCCTCGATGATAGACAGTGTAGTAGCACAGGAGTGATGCTTCTCTGTCGCATAATCACGCCATCCATAATTAGGTATGGGGTGATAAAGAACATTGAGTGGTATATCAACCTAAATCTCTCATTTTGATTCGGTTCCACTCAGAGTAAGCAAGTCTAATTGGCTTCTTACCTGAAGCACCAGGAGCTCCGTAGAATGGAGTTGTCTCCATTTAATTAATTGAAACAATTGATTACCGTTCCGTACGCGTTTCAGTCTTCATTGGTTAACAGCAGAGCACGTAAACACCCGACAGGCCGATATTGAGTTGCCATTCTGATAGAAAAAAGTTGTGAGAAAGTAAGAATCTCTGCAAAGTCAGTTTACATTGTGCTCTGACCATGACAGGTAGAAATATGTCAGCAATAGCAATTTATGGTAGTATTTCTGATGCTAGCTTTTCATTGTCACTTAACACATTTGTTGGCAATAATTAATTTACTCCATATTACCTGTATTCTTCCGACATGTTTACACTAGCAACTATGTGCTGCGTGTTTCTACAGCCAGCACGAATGTTGTGACGAGTCAGTTTCTGAGCGGATTTTTTCTAGTGAATGTATGTTGAAAATAACGCGAAAATCTGAGCATTAATATTCATTATGAACTTGTGTGACTAATTAGATAATAGATGCTTAGTTGCTGCGCCGTGCATATAACCCGTTAATTATCGACACAGTTTTTCACGGTAACTGAGCTACTTGATTTCTTTGAGAACATATTTTTGCCAAAACTAACCATAACTTGGTAGTTATATTTTTCTTCCAATTGAGCTTGGCCATTTATGCTAGGCTGAAATTGAATTTTTTATCAGTTATTCAGCAGGTTAGATTAAGACAATGTGGAAAATCTTGTTCCAACGTCATTTTCAGACAATCAGCTAATTGAAGGCTTAAAGAAGAAGGGACAAGTGAGAACCCATCAATTGAGGCCAAAAATTACATCATCTGAATATGAAGGAAGTTCAAGATTTTACCGACCTATGAGTGCTATCAATTGTCCGCACAAGAAAAATGCGGTCAAATCCACAACAAGAAGGACAGCACTGAGAAAATACATACATCTTTTAAAATGTACTTAAATCAAAGAAATGATTCTGCTAGTTCAGTTTGTGTTTAGATTATTTTAATGTTCCTTGTTTTACGAAACAATAACTAGGTAATTAATCATTTTCCTATCACGCATAGATTGGTTTAAAAGTTGGTGGCCTAACACAATGATAATATAACTACAAATGTAAACGAGGCAAAGCCAATTTTTCTTAATTGTAACCAATTGATGATACCAATGTAACATTTCTCAAACTCGAACACCTAACAAGAGTATATTAAACGAGAAGTTGTGTTAAAAATGTCAATAAATCAATAATTGACATATTGTGCGACTTATTTCTGAAAAATTGCCTTGCCTATGAAAAAATAATTATTTCCATGGAATAAAAATGAGAGTTATTGGATTGTAACAACTTCCTTTTGCACAATAAGAACAATGCAATTGATTATTAATATTATATGATGAAGGAATGTGAGGTAAATTACAAACACAAACACGGAGAACTAAACAATTATTAATTGCACGGTCGGTGGTAACAATTATTTAAATCAAGCTTGCGAGCTCGAAGTAGACACTAATCCCATTTTATTTAACCAGTCGTTGTACAACAGAAAAAACGAATAGATACGGAGGTGAACAGACGAGTATATTTTTTAGGCGTTGCGAACCTAGTAAAAATTAAAAAAAAAATTATGACCAGAAGGATAAACCAAAGACAGCATGAACGGAAAGTATAATCTCATGCACATTCGTTTCATGCTTACTGGCGAGTCATCAGTAGGAGCCGGTATTGCGCCCTTTACCCACCATATATTTGGGTAAGGAATGTGGGATAATAGGACGGAACTATAATGTTAGTATCGGTTACTGACACAATAGCCATAGTGTTGGTATCCTTTACAGACTCAGTATATATATATATTATATAGAGTGAGTTAGCGTTGAAGCCGCATTGTCGAGATTATATGATGTTAGCATCACTACTGCAGATTTACACATTCGTCTAGGAGATTATACCGTCTCATTATCCCACATTCCTCACCCAAATATGTAGTGGTTAAAGGGCGTAATACCGGCTTCTACTGATGAGTCGCCAGTAAGCACGAAACGAATGTGCATGAGATTATACTGCCCGTTTATGCTGCCTTTAGTTTATCCTTCTGGCCACAACTGAACTAATTTGTTACTAGGTTCGCAACACCTAATACATATATATATATATATATATATATATATATATATATATATATATATATATATATAAGCACTCCACAACAAAGCAGTATTTAACTGTTGTATATTTCTTATTAAGCACACACACACACACACACATATATATATATATATATATTGAGTGGACAGTCTGATGGACAAAATAACTGTGTACTGTTACAAATCAATAGACTGTAAAATATCTTACTGTATATTTTTATGCCTACATATATTTTCTAGCCAGGCGTACTGGAATCATTATTACGCGGATTGCGCGTGCCCAAGGGATATATTTGTATCTCTCATGATAACAAATAATTTTACTTCTGTCGATTCTACTGATGACTCTCATCATTTATAGTGCCATCATAAAACGATTGGAGGGGGATAAGAAGATAGGCGATTAGTGCTCTAAACTTAAAACTGAAGCTTAATTATCACAATTATACACACAATGGACTGCCATTTATCTTTTTCAGTCCTAGAGTTCTCTATACAGGTGAAATTCCCATTTCTGTAGGCATTAATGTGCGTCTGCATATCTATCAGTTTTTTATTGGCTTATCTATCTGGCTAGTTTTTGTCATGGGTCCACAATGATTGCTTGCTTGTTGGTTGTATTAGGCAATTCTGGATCATTTGCAAAATATTTAAATAGGACAAAATTATGAAATTTGAGGGCTTCCGCAGATTTATGGGTTCTCATAGACGCATGTCTTTTTACTTCCAAGATAAGAGTTTTTGGAATAGTAAATATTTCTACATATCTATTTGTGCATCTTTCTTATTATTTTTAATTTCCAAAGATTAGTTCTTGTATGCTAGTTCGCTGCTACATCCTTCTTTGCTCTAATTTCGTTTTCAAGTTTAACGTCAATTTGAATGTTCTTCTGCTTGAAAATGAATGTTTCCCTTGAGAATTGTTCTTTCTAGGCAATGGAATTATATTCGTATCCAAGTTTATTTTCGGTAAAATACAACAAGTTGTGTCCATTTTCACCGCCTAAGTGTTTTAGACTGGGCATTCATATAGCCAGAAACTACAGAATTTTAAATCATCCATTTGATTGTCTGCTTGTTAAATAGCCAGTCGGCTGAATTGTCGGTGTGTTTGTTTACGAGTACAAAGGATTACTTTCATCGCTTTGGTTTCTTTACCTTTCTCTCTATCACGCGTAGTCACAGGCGCACACACAATTATATTCTTGAATTAACGTATTTTCTACTTCATCTCCTGGTACTTCATTTGTTTTCGGTTTAATTGACTTCGGCGCGATTTCGCAGATTTTTTGGATTCCACTCTTGTTTATTATCCACCAAAACTAAACGCATATATACATGAGATTACACCTTATGTTCGTGCTCACTGTAGCATATCCTTCTGATCATATTTATATTAATTTGTTACTATGTGCGGAACACGTTATACACGATTACCAACTATCAATTATATGAAGTCGTAAACGTAGCATTTTTGCAGCTTTCAACACAAGCGTTAAACAATCATTGATTATCCACTGTTTTCTTTCGTGGGTGTTAGACTTGCATTCTCAGTTCCGCAAAGATCCGATTGATTCCCATTTAGAAGTACACGTTTAATTCGACTTCGTGGTGGCTAGATGCTGATTCGTCTCCTTTCTCTGAAGACTTCCACAAAATTCAAACTAATCATTGGGTGTGAGGTACGATTTAATCTTGATTGCCTGGCGACGTTTCTGTACCTCATTTTCAGTACCATCCTCAGGATACTAATGCCACACTGTACAATGTTTATGTCACCAGATTTAAGAAAAATTGGTGTGAGCAGTGTACAGTGTGTTATTAGAATCCTGATGATGGTACTGAAAATGAGGTACCGAAACGTCGCCAGGCAATCAAGATTAGATCGTACCCCATTTCTAGTGATTAGTTTGAATTTTGTGGAAGACTTCAGGGAAAGGAGACGAATCAGCATCCAGCTACCACGAGACAGAACTCAACGCGTACTTGGAGATAAAGGCCACTCGAATATTTTTTCGGGAACTGAGAGGGCAAATCTACCCTTCACGAAAGAAAATCATGGATACATTAAGTCTAATGATTGCAGTGCGCAGCAAAGAACAACGAACTTCTAGGAAAATATGTGACTGGTGTTCATACCAGATATATTTATTACTTTAAAAAGCTTATGTATGCATTCTTATTGCCTTGATAAAGCAGAGTGAGAGGGCATAACACGAAAGTAATTTATTTTACTTGACAAGCCTGCGGAAATTTACCACCAATTACACTTGTTTAGTTTGCAATGTCTCTATTAATGTTTTTTTGTTCTCAAGTTATGTCAACAAAAGTTGTAGAATAAAACCATGGTAATTCTATAAATCACCACGTTACACCCAGTTCTCTTAACGCTAGAAAATATTTTAACCTGAAATATGTGTTCTTAAGGTGGGAACATTTAAATACAAACTAACGTCACGCCTCATTTCACTTTATTAATAAAACTCGTATATATATATATATATATATATATATATATATATATATATATATATATATATATATAATCATTCATATTTTCATACAACACCTGATTATTTATTTAATAGTGGTATTTTCATTTGAAGCCGTTTTCAACTTCTTGAGTAAATTATATTGGCATATGCTAATTGCCAAACGTCTTTGGTCACTGGTTTTTTTTCAAATTTTCCATTCACGAGAATCATCATGTTGATGCCTATTCTGCTTTGGCTTGAATGATATATTTTTATGCTGGTTGTTATACTACTTCAGTTTGCTTCTAGCTAAATAATTGTGGTTGTTGTTTATTTCAACCACACTAACTCGATTTAATTGATTTTCCTGCTATTTTCCGTTCTCGTTTGAATTTAGTCTTAATATCAAAACGTGTGTCGTGAGCTTCTATTCGTAAAAGCCAACTTTGCATATTTGAAATTGGCCAGTATCTCCTACATTTCACCACTGTGCTAAGATAGATGCCACGTTCTTATACTGGCTTGTTTCGGTCCCCCGTGTTGTTCACAAACTTTAATGTAAAAATATATTTAACTACGATTCTCATGGAATAAATTAAATGTAATTGACGAAAAGAAAATAATATATATTAAAAAATTCATGTTATGTGCCACCAAATAATTTAACGAATTTTGACTGTAGTTCTGTAACACGATAATTAACCTAAGCATTTAAAGCTTGATTTGTTTTTCTAGTAGTACGGACTCATTACTAATGAGTCAGCAGTAAGCACGAAACGAATGTGTACATGAGATTATACCTTTCGATCGTGCCGACTGGTATATTCATCTGATCCCATTTGCACAACTTTTTTTACTAGGTACGCAACACCTAATACACAAGTGCAGATATCTTGGTTCTCAGCAACTAACAATATATAACTATTATATATTTTATCTATGATGTCATGATTACTGCGAAATGTGATAACTGATATTAAACAAGTCTTTTTTTATATGGATTTGCTGGAGTAAGTAATACAGTTTTGTAAAATAAATTTTACTACGCTTTAAATCAGGGAGATATTATTGCATATCTCTATTGGGGAGCTTAATAAATCGACACGCTGTGATAAACAATGTAGACAGTTTATACTTTTCAATCTGATACTTGTCTAAGTTTTCACACTGAATACTTCGAAGCCATTTTCTGGACCTCTTTGTCAAGTATTAGCTCATGACACCACAAGATTGGCAAGTATCGAGACAGGTTTTATATTTCGTTAAAACATCTTCATTTTTACCTAATGGCAGATCTGATAATGCTGATTTGTTTCAATTTAAAAGCGTGCATCATTTACGTAGGTGTTCATGTATCCATAAAATTAGGCAGAAACCTGGTTTCGCACAACAAGTATAAGGTAATTAATCAATTACGTGGTCTACAAACTTTTTAAAAATGTTTCGTTTTTTATTCGTATCTAACCATGCTTAGCAAGATGTACCTATTTCATAATTATGTTCATTGCAGTGCATTTGTGGGTAACTGCCTGCTCGGATTTACATGAATTGTAACAAAGTGGCTTACCTTCACCTGTTTTGCTCAAAAGACTATTTCCAAGATAATTAACTTAACCATATTGGGAAGGGGGCGAAAATGGATATGTTCGTAAATCGTGTCTAAATTGTATGGGTAGGATTGTACAAACACACATGCACGTACGCAGGAAGACATCTTTACATGCTTACATATTTATAATTATGTTTATTCGTGAGTTGAATAATGCTTTTATAGGACACAAAGCAACTGAATAATTAAGGAGAAGAATAAAGAGAAAAATTGACCAAATTCGTTGGACAAGACTTATCAACACAAGCACTACTTACTGCACAAACAAAATTTGTAATCTCATGTGCAAATGCGTTTCATGTCTATTGGCGACACATTCGAAAGACCCGGCACTGAGCCTTAAATTCTTTGTTCCGAAACGTGATTTAGCAACTTGACACCATCAACCTCGTAGTCAAAGATAGTTCATATCAATAGTTAAATATTCATTGTTGCAAAGAGCCATTTTGTATGCAATTTTGGTTTAGGCCGTGCACACTTAGTAACAAACAAGTTAAAATTGGACCAGGAGGATTTCCTAAAGTCAGAATGCACAAAAAGCACAATCTCGCGTGAACTCGCCTTTCGTGCTTACTGGCGCCACATTCGCACGGGCCTGCACTACACCACAAATCAACAAAATATTTACTGATCTAATGTGAATAAAGCACTTGGCAAGAATATGTAGTGGGTTTGCGGCTAAGCGCCGCCTTCACTACTGAATAGCCGATAAGTACGAAGCGCATGCGTCAGTTGGACTGCATGCTTCGTTTTTAACATACATTATGTATGCATTGCGGTTTGATTCTAAGTAGTCAGGTTTGCGTCGTTTTTGGTTGGTTATGGAAGGCAAAAAAGCGTCAGTGCGTTTGATTAACGTAAGTGGTGCTATGTTGTGCGACTCGAGAACATGATTTAAAGAATCGTTATCGCTTTTAGCGTAAATGGTTAATTCAATACCACTTCTCCAGGTAGGTCGACGGAAATGCTTTATGGGCTCCACCTACAGGAAAGGCTAGGCAAGAAACATTAGTTAGTATATAAGTGAAGATTATGTGTTGCGTGCGGCAGGGTGGCACAGTGGGAAGAGTAACACATTCCGAAGCAGACGTGCCCAGGTTCGAGCCCTGTCTGAGGAAAATTCTTGACAGTATGTGAACTGCAATTATGTATTAGGTGTTGCGAACCTAGTAAAAAATTAGTCTAGCGAATTCAGTTATGTCCAAAAGGCAGTATGAACGGCAATCATGCCCATTCGTTTCGTGCTTACTGGCGACTCATCAGTAGGAGCCGGTATTACGCCCTTTAACCACTATATATTTGGTCGAAGAATGTGGAATAATAGGACGGTAGCTTGAATTTCGCCAAAAATGGAAAATTAAAATTATGGCTGTACATCTATTACTCCTAGCAAATTCTTACACTGTGGTCTCGATCTTTTAAGAACTTGATAAAAACACCAATCTCATTCGATGTATATTAATATAGAAAAGGCCATTCAGCCTTTAGACTAGTTACGTTTTTAGTGTGAACACTTAAATTACATTCCACAGATTTACCTTGGACAGGGCTCAAATCGGGGCACATTTAATTCGGAGTCTGTGACTCTAACACCTAATAAATACTTGCATATATATTAGCTCTTCGCAACAAACAGTATTTAAAAGTATGTGAACTGTTCCGAATGTGGACGAAACCGGACTACTGGATGAATTGTCTTTTATTTATTTTACAATGTTTAGTTATACTGGAAAATGTATGAATATAATAGGACTGGCGTTTCCATCAAGATCGCAACTTTGATTGTTTAATTGTATAACTTATTAATATAAATAATACAGTTATTCAATAATTAATTTTACAGTTGGTGATAACATTTATTCAAATCAAGTTTGTGAACTTGGGATAAACACTAACGCATTGCATTTAACTAAACGCACATAGTAACAAAACTATCGTCATCACGTATAAATGACGATAATTTTGCTAGTTTGTGCGTTTGCTTAGGTGCAATGGTGTTGGCCTTTATCTAAAGCTCGCAAACGTGGTTCTAATAATTATTCAAAACATGTTGCATAATTAGTAAAATAGTCAATCCCATGTTTTCAAGACGTAAAGGTGTAAGGTCCGGTATTTTACCAGTATTTGGGTATTGTCACCTATTTTCGCCTTGTTATACTATAGCTATTCCTAACAGAGTGGTTCAAACATGTAAAATAATTGGCTATTTATCGTTTTGGTCCATGTTCGTCAGATGCATGAACAGATATGTCATTTGTATCGATGTTTCCTGTCGTAATTTTGAAGTTTCTTTCGTATTTCGTTTATAACAAAATACGGCACAATGTCCGCACTGACCTCAATTATGCATCTGGTGTAGGGTTCGTGAAAGAAAACACGTATAGACAAACGTGAACTTTTGAACGCGTGATGTATTAGTTCGTGGTATACAGTCGCTACGTATTCTGCAAATATAGTAGAAATAGTAATTTATTTAAAGATAATGACAATCTTGCCGAATTACAATCACTATAGTTGTGAAACTTTTCTTTATCTTTCTTTCTACTAATTACCAATCTCGTGTTGATTGAATGGACTCCATTCTAACGGACACCCGCCACCCAGAAGCATACTGTATCGTACCCACTCGTCTATTTTTTTCCGAAACATCCGATTTGCATGTATATAATTTACGTTATTTGAGTAGACGTACTTGACCACTGGTTTGAAGTGTTACTGCCACACTTTATGTTATCCATCGATTGTCCTTTTTTATTTTACTGGTACTTTTACGCATTTCTTTTCATGTGTTATCGATTCCGTTGCTTTGCTTTTTTTCTGATTTTATACAAGTTATTATCAACTTTCCAATATGTATTTGAAAATTTTTAATTCACTTGTGACCAATATTGCTTTTATTCATATAAATTTCCAACTTGATGTCCAGAAAGCCATAGTTCACCAGACATGAATAATGATTGTCAAACTTTTCAGTATTTAACTATTCAAATTGTTACATTCTTGGAGATTATGATTCTCCAATTATTTGTTTTTAAGTATGTAAGTATGTATGTATACAGCCGACATTTCCAGTCAAGTTCAATGTACGCGAGACTGCTAGAGGTGAGAGCCACATATCTAAATTTGATATCCATATATATTCAATGCGGTTTGATCCTCGATAGTTAGTTTGCGGTCGTACTCTGATGATGATCATGGAAGGTGGAAACGCGTCAGTGCGTTGCGGCGGGCGGTAGTTTTGTTATGTTTTTCGACGTCTGGTTAAATACAATGGGATTGGTGTTTACTTCAAGCTCGCAAACTTGATTTAAAGAATTTTTACCACCACAACGCACAATCAATTATTGTTAAATTGTATTTCCTATATATGTATATGTGGCGAAAACTGCAAACAGTTAATGTTCGTGACTGGATAGAAATTGTGCAGCTGACATTTCCAGTCAAGTTCAATGTACGCGAGACTGCTAGATGTGAGAGCCGCATATCTAACTTTGATTTCCATATATATTCAATGCGGTTTGATCCTCGATAGTCAGTTTGTCGTCGTACTCTGAGGATGATCATGGAATTTCGAAACACGTCAGTGTGTTGCGGCTGGCGGTAGTTTTGTTATGTTTTTCGACGACTGGTTAAATAAAATGGGATTGGTGTTTACTTCAAGCTCGCAAACTTGATTTAAAGAAACGTTTATCGAAAACCTGTAAGCTTATTATGTCTTCGACTCCAAATAACAAAGTTTCACTAGTGTAGTAGAAAACTGAATTTACATATGCATTGTACACACGAGCTTTAAGATAGTGTGAAATAGTCGTGTTTTTCCATAAATGTCGGTGATTGGAGAAAATTACTCTAGCTTTCGCGATTCTTCTATTAACCTCGTCACTTGTATTGCTTGAATTATTGAAACAGCTATGTAAATATGTCAATTTAAGTCCAAATCCTAACCTTGAAGCCGATGAGATGAAGTTTGTGATGGATGATCCTGTAGAAGTAACTTATATTTACAGGATGTGAATTTCATACCGAAATACGGAACTTCGACTTGTTATATATTCAACATGGTCTGGGCAAAATCTCGATTAATTAATAATAATAAATATCGTCTGTATTGGCAAGATCGATTGATCTACCGCCACTACTTTATTAGTGTAGGGACTACGATTTGCGTATAATTAATTTCCTGACAATCGTGAATATGGTTCATTGTCCAGGCTGTTACTTATTTAACACTTTTTATCGAAGAATTATTTCTTTTGAGGTTTTAGTACTATGGATTTTGTGCAAAGCTTTTGGGAAAAGAAATATTACCATTCCTCTTTTAGTCGGCTTCAAAATAAAATAGTAGAAATAGTTTGAGGCTTAGTATTTATTTTTGCCATTTTATCAATTGTGATTTTCACAACTAATGAAAGATTATGGCACTGTAATCTGGGATAGATATTAAGTTTTCAATGGTGTGCTCGTAATTAAAAAAAACAACTGGATTTTTCCAGATATAATAAAATTTCTATTTATTTTGTTGTGAATTATTAGTAAAAAAGACACTAATCACTTATGGTTCTACTGATGTGATATATGGGGAGACTACATTTCGGTACTCGTGTAGACGTCCATTGGTCATAATAATAGCACGCTGGAACACAGAATAATGTAGATCAATCTGCATTGCGAATATTTTTGACCGTGGGAGGACGAATGGCGTTAGTATGTGTTACTGACAGTTGTTTTGAAATGTTTGCGACTGACTTGTTAAACTTTTATTTGTGTTTATCTCAACTCAACGGGCTTGATTTAACTAGTTAATATTACCACTGATAGAATTATTGATTGTATAAATATAACAGTTTTTTGAAGGCCGAAGTGAGATTTCTCACCGTAATCTATCAAATATTCAGCATTTTATTGCAATGTTAGTTGCACAATTTTTGTCTTTACGAAAGTGATTATGTGCAGAATTCATTTAATTTTTTGGGTTCTGTTGTTGACCTAGGTAGTTAGAAATTCATCCAATTGTATAACTTTTGATAGGTTTAGGGTACTGTTTGACGAGCAAAATTTAGGGGGTTTTAATTTTATGTACAAAAACGTTAATTGTGAACTTATAAAATTGAACTTATTAATTGTTTTTTTTCAAACAAAATTTACGGGGTTTTGATTTATATTCGAAAACATTCATTATGAGCTTATTAATTGGTTTGTTTTTTTTAAATTAATAGCGAAATTTTCAGTCAGCGGAGTTATCATTTTATTGGAAATTCTTTTTAGTTAAAAATTGAGTGGAAGTAAAATAAATAATTTTTTGACAAAGTGAGTGACTACCTACTCCATTCTACGAATTTCTCTTTGTAAGCACATATCAAGATATTCAATTATTGACAATTAGATTTTTGAAATGGCGTAATCAAAGAAAATTTTATAAATACTGTTGTTTTATTTATGTCAAAAATTGCTTCATCTTTACTGTTTTTATTAGTGGAAATTGTATAGCCGATATTTCGGACAAATAAAATGTATTATTAATGATTACCAAATTGTTCGTGAGACATGCGTTCCGTTGAAAAAGGTTTCCGAAACCGGTAGCCGAAATATTCGGAGTCAATATTAAGGCAGTGGTTGCAAACACCTTAATCGAACATTGGTTACGCGTGCGTTGATAACAATTATTATAATCAAGGTTGCGATCTTGTTCTAAACATCTGACCCTTTATATACATACATTTGTCAGTAAAAACTAAGAATTTTATAGTGTAAAAAAGGCAATTCATCTAGTAGACCGGTTTCGAATTTATTGGGAACGTGCGGTAGAGTGGCTCAGGAATATTTTTGAGGAATTTAATGCCCATTAATATAATTACTTAGATGTCTTTTCTACACTGTAATTCTTAGTTTATACTGACATGTAAGTAGTGTGGTGGAGTGTTTATCAGACCGCAACCTTAGTTATAATAGTATTTATCTACCGCGCAACCAGTATTAGTTTAGTACTCTTAGATGTCTGTTGTGTATTACGTGTTGCGCAACTAGTAACAAACTAGTGCAATTATGGATGGAAGGATAAACCAAAGTTAGCATGAACGAAGGGTATAAGCTTATTTACATTGAACTAATGTGTTACTAGGTCACCAACTCCTAATACAATTGCATATAAATAATTCCATACAAACAATATATAACTGTTATATTTCGATGTCTATTTTTCTTTATATATATATATATATATATATATATATAATCCTATTTTAATTTCAACTTTACAGTGATAAAAATGTTTTATTTTGTATGTCAGAATCATATTTAATCATTTCCCCTCTGTGTGTTCAATGTACAGGCATTTCTTGTTAGTTATGATTGTTCCTTTACTTTTGTCATGTTACATTTTCACATGGGTCATGTGACTGTTAATACAACTGTGGTCTACGTCAATTTGTGACAGTGTTCCTCATGTAATACCATGAAATAAAAGTTATATAGTTGTTGTTTCTCATTTGGTCTCCCGACCGGATAGTTTATGTCAATATTTTATTGTCCTATTAAGTTTTCATGTTTTCTAGTTGGTGTTTGCTGTATCAACAACTTAAGTGTCACGATTTGTTTGATTCAAGTTGTTTGTCTACTGCATAAAATAGGTAAACTAGAGAATTAACACTAAATTTACTCTATTTCAACATCTTGTGATTTAATTGAAGATTTTGTGGCATTGTCTCTGACTCGTTATGTCATTAAGCTGGATAAACTGTTTAATTACAAATTTATGTAATGTATGCTTCTCGATTTTACATTTTCATTTTCATTTTCAGCTGTCGGTATTCATATTAATCTACGAGCGAAATTGTTGTTGCTATGTTATTAACTACATTTCTTAAATGAATGTAAATATTTCGTCGCAATCGCGTTCTCGCCTATTAAACTTTTAAAAGTGTTATACCATTTGACAGGGGCTTTATAGGTGGTGTGCGCGGTGACAGCTGATTAATTTGTAGAATCCATGGGGACGCTATCAAATTAATGAGGCTTATAAGCCTGCTTTGATACCGTGTATTGGCTCATTCTGTGTCAGCCCTGTTGAAAACTGAACTGAATGTACAATCGCAAAGGAGAGCTCCCACACGAACGTCAACCGTAACGCGGTAGATTATTCTCCGCATAAGTAACTTTTAACCCATTTTTATGCTATAGCTACTGCATATTTTTCATAGATATACGATACTGTAGCATCAGTTCGTTAATGCTAATGGATTTCTGCTCTGCCTGTATGCCAACTATGTGTTAGACTTATGGGCCCTCAAACTGAATCCTTATATATATATATATACCAACATATACCACTCTCTGCATATATATATATATATATATATATATATATATATTATCAGTTCTCGTAGATTAATAGAAAATCTGCATTCAACATTTCATTCGAGTAAAATCACAACGATGATCGAGAGTTGTGGCTAAACTTTTAAAACCATGCTTCATAAACAGAACTTCTATCCTCATCATGCGGTTCGCCATGGAATTTTTAATTGCCTAGCAATATATAACTTACTGCTTTTTTACTGTACTGTACAATCGTCCAGTATTCCTTCACCAAGATTTATTGGGTGGAGGGCGTAGTACCAACTCCTACTTAGGAGTCGCCAATAAGGACGAAACGAATGTGCGCATAAGATTATACCTTACGTTCATGCTGACTTCGGCATCTCTCTGGTCCTATTTGAATGAACTTGTTACTGGGTAGGTAACACCTAATACATAATTGCATTAATGCTAGTTCTCCGCACCAAAGAATATACAAACGTGGTGAAAGCTTTTTACCATGTTGCTTATCTTTCTGCTCGTACAATTTCATCATACTAGTATGCGCATTCCTCACAAGTTCTTAACTAGACTAGAATTTAATCTGATAGATTAGAAAAGGCAATTCACACAGTAGACCAATTTCGTGCTTATCAATGACTCTTCACATACTATCCGAAATTTTCCGTGAACAGGGCTCGAACCTTGCCGCATGCTTCACACAATTTTCAATTGTATACTAACTAATATTTCTGTATCGAGTAAGGTAGGGCTGATCAATAGTTTCACAGGCTTCGAAGCAGAGGTTCCCAGGTTCGAGTCCCGACCACAGCAAATTCTGGACAATACGTGAGTTCTCAATAAGGAAGAAACCGGCATTTTGGATGAACTGTCATTTCTACGTTATACAATACTTCCGTGATTTTATGAAAGTTATGCCAAATAAAAACGCGTAGGTGCATCCGATTGACGGCAGTTTTTACATGTTTAGCGACTGATGTTTATTTCTTTCTTACAAACTTTATTTGAATACCTCTGCATAGAATATCGGGAATCTGACTTATGATTTATAAAATCGTAGGGTAACCATAAAATGTTTTAAAACTAGAATTGAGTTTTACTTCATGTCCGAAAATTGGTCTGAAGTTATCCTTTTCATCATTACACTTATCCGCGCAATATTTATATTATTAAAATGCTACCATAATTGTAGAATACTGTTTGTTGTCCTCATAATAAAAAGAAACAATACTGTAGCAACGACAGTCTATCTAATGCAATATGCTTTCAACCTTATGATGTAACTTGTTATTGGTACTATTGACTGTAGCGAACAGGAACTGAACACTCGACCATTTGATTCAGTGGCACATAGAATTTTTTAAATATCTCGAACCCGCAAATTCGTATATATATATATATATATATATATATATAGAAAGTATATATATATATATATACAGAGAGAGAGAGAGAGCGAGAGAGAATTCCAACAAAAATGACATTCTGAACTTACAATTTAGAGTCGACCTACGAGACGCAATAATTGTGCGTTGGTTAAATCGAATCACAAAGCCAAAGATCACTTACGTAAAAGTTGACTTAAACTTAAGCATATTAAGAATCATGATGCTAGATTCCAAAGATCGGTTACAAACTCTCTCTAAAATGTTCATAATTTTTAGATTTAAATGATTGTTGCATAACGGACAAAATGCGGAAAAAGATTCTTGAACGCTAGTTCTTCCCTCTACATTAAATGAGTATCTATAGTAGTTATACCTTATTGATATATCATATTTTAATTGTCCGTGCAATGAATTTGGCATTTATTCCTTCAAACTATATATATATATATATATATATATATATATATATATATATATAGCATATATATATATATATATACATATAAAATTACAATAGTTGCTTTCCTTAACTATAAATTCCTGTTTTATATAGAAGTGTATTTTTAATAGATATATTTGTATAGAATAGTAATGATGCTTGTAATTTAGGCAAATCTAGACGCAATATTACCATTAACCTTATTTTTTGTACTCTTTCGATGATGTCTAGTCTATAGCTAAATTTTATCTAGTTCATTAATGCCTACGCATTAGTGTGCATTACTGCAATTATTGCCCTTGATTTGCGAATTGCATGCTAAAGGCTATTTCTGTGGCAGACCGGTATGTTGCTTGCGTGTTTATTTGTTCTTTTTCTGTTAATTGCTCATAATATTAGGAAGTCAAATCTAGCTGACAAAAATACCACTAATTTAAAAGCGTCTAGTATTGCAATATCCGGAGTAACATTAATGTCTACAGCATTAATGTTGCGATATTTTTTCTTTGCAAAAGCGTGTGTCAATTGGCGTACCAGCGTCTCTATCAGTAAGATACCGATTTTGCAAAGTTGCCTAGTAAGCCTTGTTTTCTTGTTGTGTACTGTGTTGCGTACCTATTAAAAATTTAATTAAAATTGGACCAGAAGGATATGTCAAAGTCAGCGTGAACAAATTTTGCGGTCTCATGTAAACACACGTTTCATGCTTAGTGGTGATTTATCAGATTAATGTCGATCCAGAGCATCTTATGAGGCTTAGCTCGAGAAATATATATTCAGAATTACCTGATCTACGTTTTGACTAACGCAGCTTTCAATGTTCCAGTTGTTTTCTATTTTAGAAATATTTCGGCCAAACTTATTGATAGCCTTCATCAGTCGCAATATGCTCCACAAGTTTAATAAACTAAAATAATGAAGCAAGTTTCGTTTTTTAAACTTGTGAGGTATAATGCGACTGATGAAGGATATCAATAAGTTTAGCCGAAATTTTTCGAAA
>JAQBSW010007556.1:0-40073 GCA_029291075.1 Eudiplozoon nipponicum | reverse complement strand
ATTCGTCTGTCTACCACATTTCGAGTTCACTTTAAAAGACACCTGATAGCTGTTAACCATGACTATCTTCTCTAGGACGAACTTATTATTAATTTATTAAGATATTCACACCTTGCATAAATATATAAAATATAAGCAACAGTGTGAGTCAAATGTCTCTAATCTGTCCTATCTCTTAACCATTGCTAAATCTGTATACCTTCTTCTGGAACATTTTATAGAGAAAGATAAGGATATGGGAATTGATATTTGTATAAGACATTCGCAATCAGTTTTCTATAAGCGAGGTTTCTTACTTAGGTTTCCACTTAATCCAGATTCCGCAGCCCCCCGTTCTCTGACCCTAGAAAATGCTGCATTAAATATGAGGGCTAATGATTTTTCTACCCATGTTACATTCATTACATCTTTCCCTGATTTTATTTCAATCGATTCTCTAATTAGTCTAGTTTATCTGTTGCGGCATTGGAAAATATGAAGCTGGCACTCCGCAATCAAATTTCAAAAAATGATTGTGTATATTTGTCAATTAATATATTTGGATGTCGCCGTGATTGCATTTTTATATTTGTCCAACAGAAAATATTTTGGGAAATATTAATAGAGAAATATTTGCAAATAAAATACTTATTTTTATAACGAAAAATGAGAAATAGTGGAATCCTTAATATGGAAACGACATTATGCGCAAAAGTTACGACAGTGGCCTAGCAACAAGTGACGGTTGTTTAAAAGGCCAAGGACCAATCTGGCATCCATCAAAAACTTTTCATTGATCGGCGACGAGTTTTTTTAAAATTTTGTTTCGTTTATACTCATAAAAAAATTAATGGTAAACAAATTATATATCAGTTAAGTTGTCAAATTATAATCTAGTGGACTGAAGTGACATTCGCTACAACATATAAATATTTGAACAAACGACGAATATTAGATATATTATGGGTCAATGTTCGGACTGGCGTCCATATAAGTTGCTATTATTAAAAGATATATATTTAAACATATGCAAATATATGCATGTGCATTTTGATGTTTTCCTTTCATATGTAAATTGGAGAAATTTTTTAGTATAAAATATGTTCGGTAAAAAGGATAAGCAAATTAAAGTAAATTGTGTTCTATATAGTGTAAATATTACGTTCCGTTTTACGGATTCGCTACGTAATGCCGAAGTTTGTACATGAAACTAGCAATAATTTTATGACGTTTGAATGCTGCTAGTATTAATTTGAAATTGATCGGATGCCACACATTTGTAAATATAATCTATCATATATTGACATTTAAAAATTTAATAATATTCTGTTAAAATAAACGTATTTCATACAAAAATAAACTTAAAATTATTATGAAAATATGTAAGGAAAAATGAATAAGTGCTTTCTGTAAATAAGAAACATTAATTAGTCTTGACTCGAGAAACTTGCGGGCATTGGTTATTATCAATGATTTACACTATACAATGTCTTCAATTCAAACATTGTAATTGTATTTAATTAAATTAGTAAGTTGTCTTATTTTAACATAGGTCAATACCAAGGTGAATTTTTAGAAATAAATGAATTTCTATATAAAGAAATCAAATGGAGCGACAGTATACATTTAATTCCAGGCATTCGGCTGTCAAAACTAAACAAAAGAATAGGGCCGTTGATCAAGGAGTAACTACTGCAAAATATCTGAATTTGAAAAAAAAAATATAAAATTATGAATCTCTCATTATTAGAATAAGAAATCCATTTTAATGATGAGGGACACTGATACAATAATCAGAGATAAACAGTTTAGAAAACAAATTAATTAACCATAGGCTGTGGAAACATAATGGCTCTTATTTTTTCAAATATTTTTCTGATTAAAGTGTGATCAGAAAATTATTGAATAAATGTCATGTCCAACAGAGCAGAACATTGGATAACATGGTTTCAATTCGATCTAGCTATACCAGTTACAGAACAGTCTATCAATTCGGTTGCGTTGTTGTTAATAAATTTAATACTACTTGACATGTCGTTAGCTAGAACCTCTCTGACATTTATGGCTAATGACAATGAATATATAATGATGCGCATAATCACGGCTGGATAAATGGATTCTATTTAAAACTAAGAATCGTTGAAGAATACATTATACGCATGACTTTTGTAATAGAGTTAACCAAGAGCACAAAATTACTAAGATTACCATCAACCGAGGAACTTTAATCGATTGAATAAATAAAATTTTAGATCAATATTTATTTAAATTCCATATCGTGGTTTAGAATATAATTTTTATTCCCAAGTAAATCAATGATAATAAACTGCCATAACTTCCAGGTTAGCCTGATCGCCAATTATCAGGTAAAGCTAACGAAATACGTATTACAAATTCATGGTTTGGGAAAATACTACGAAAGATAAATATATTTGTATGAAATAATTAAAATACCGTTTATCTAGTAGAAAGATAAAATTGGCTAACAGGTTCCGAGCTTGATATAGGCAGCGGTCCTATTGTATATACAATTGTCAGTATAAAATAAGCCAAACCAATCTATCGGATGAATTGCATTTACTACCTTATACAACGCTTAGTTTATCCTGGCAAATGTTTATATAATGGAATTTGTGTTTATATCACCGTCGGCGAAATCTATGATTGCTTATCTATATAAATTTCAATCAAATACCACTTCCCCATGTGGCTTCGTGCCTGTTCAATAATAACGAATTGGGGAAAGATAGTTAGAGCTTTAGGTCTAAGCGGTTAGAATAACATACTTCGAAGCAGACACACGCAGATAAAGGCCCTCTTCGCGGTAAATTCTGGACAGCATGTGAAGAGTTCATATTAGATACAAAACCAGTTTACTGGATGAATTGCCTTTACTTTATTTTGAAAAACTTACGTTGTACTGTAAAATGTAGGAATATAATTAGAATTGTGTTTATATGAAGAGCACAACTCTAAATTATTTAATTATACATGGTAAACTTCCTTTGCTAAATAAACAAAAAATTGTTTATAATGGCAAATGTATATATAATGAGATTGTTTTTTTAGATCAAGCACGACAAATTGGTTTAAATAATTTTTTTACAACTCACGCAGTCAATGATTGTTTCATTATATAAATATTCAATTAAAGACTACTACTCAGGTAGTGTGGTTTATGTTCTATCATGAGAAATTATGGAAGGTTAGATGAGACCCGATGTTTAAGGAGATGCCACTTAAGCTCCAAATAAAGGAAAGTATATCCGAAAACATAACCTATTATATGAATGAAAATTGTATGTTGTGTACGGTAGGGTGGCACAGTGGATAGAGTACCAGACTCCAAATCAAACGTGGCTAGGTTCGAGCCCTGTCAACGAAATTTTTTTATACATTCTTGGTTTTATTTTGATTATGTGGATGGCAACAAATCTGACTCGGTTTTACTTCTATTTCTTGTTTTGGCTGATTGGTAAGTGTGCATGCCTGTTTGCATGTAAAGATCTTTCTCGATGTATTGAAAAGTGATTTTTCAGTTCTGGTCATTTTTGTATTAAAGGCTTGAAAGTTAACCAACTACTCGCATTGTTGGCTGTTACGTGTACGTATGTTATTCTTTCGAGTGTAGTCTTTCGTTTCCTTTTGTTCCGTATTTTTGTTTTCTTCACTTGGTAACAGGGCAGGTGCGGATTGCAGTGTTGAATGCTCATATTGTTTCAAAATTTCTGTCTCCGTAGACGCAGCTGTTTTCCCCCTTCAGTTTTTTGCCAATCCGATCGAACGTTTGGTGAATCTGGTTGAGGGTGTGTTTGGTCTTTCCTGGATGCTAGTAAATTGTTGTTGGATTGTGTGATTCGTGGCCAGTCGATTAGAATAAAAAATTTGAATATTTTGATCGGATGTTTTTTGTTTTGTATAAAGGGCTGCATAAATATATAAGAATTTTTCTGATTTTGCTTAATGTAGAATTGAGTAATTGGTCAAATTGACTGGGTGCTCCGTTTCCAATATATGATTGTAAATAGCTGGTTTTCCTAACGGCACCAAGCCTTTGTTAATCAATTTCCGTGGCAAATGTTGCTGGATTCTGTTTATCAATTGATTCTTCGTACGTCGAATATATGTGCTACCACACATACATGAAAATTTGTAGACTATCAATGATTTGGAAAGAATTGGCAATTGACGTATGGCATCCAACCTCATGATTCTCTGTATACTAAATATGATAATAACTTTAACACTGGGAAAATTCTCCTTGGCTATTCTATTCAGCCGCCGTGCAATTATTGAGGTTGGTAAGTCATCTCTAAATGGTAAGTTTAGGAGAACCTGCTTGACGGTTTCCTCTCTAGTGCGAATCTGTCGTGGTCTGATTTTGACATCAATGAATCGCTCTGGGTAGTTTTCCATTGAAAAAAATTTCCTCAGGTAGTCCAGTTCTTTCTCGATCTTGTGTTCAGAGCAGAGTTTTCTGATTCTGTTTGCTAGGTTGTTATCTAAGTTTCTTTTGTGTGATTTTTGGTACACTGCTGTTGTAATGAATGTATTTGCCTGTGAAAGTGGATTTTCTATGTATGTTCAATGTCAAATCCCCATTTTCTTCTCGAGTGAGTTTGATGTCAAGGAAGGGAAAACTACTGTTTTTCTCTACCTCGAGAATAAATTTGATGTCTGAATCGGCTCCATTGACATTTTTGAGGAACTCGGATGGGTCTACTGCTTCTGGGATGAACAATAATATATCATCTACATACCTTTTGTAGAGTGCGCACTGGTCAATTATACATTTTAGGATCGTTATTTTCAAGATGATACATGTATACATCTGCCAGGAATGGGTGCAATGCAGCTTCCCATAGCTACCACATTGATCTGACGGTTGTGTTTCTTTTCAAATGTAAATTTCACGTTTATTGTATATGCAAATATGAGGTCTTTGATGCCATTGGTGTCTATAGGAAAATAGTGAAACTCCTTTTTAATCAGGTCACACAAGATCTTCATTGTCTTATCCAGTGGAACTTTCGTAAATAAGGATGAGACGTCAAGCGAGACCATTTTATTCTGTAGAATGTTCTTCCCTTTCAGTTCATCTGCTAGCTCGATGGAGTCCTTAATAGTGCTTGTGTTTATGATATTTCGTATTGGTTGAAGTATTTTGCAGAGTAACGTAGGTGGTTTATGTTGCGGGGCATTGACTATTGACATAATGGGCCGCAGCGAAGGAGCTCCTGAGGCTGCCAAGACTTTATGGGTTTTTGGTTTGCCGTACAACCTTGCGGTGTTTGTATATATATATATTTATGTTTTGATTGGTGTTTATATCCAGCTCGTAAACTTGATTTAATCGATTGTTATCAAAATTAGCGCATTCAACGATTGTTTAAACTAATTAGGTAAACCGTGTATCGATTATGTTTTTTGGAATAAATTAATGACATTATGTAAGGAAACACAATTATAAATATTTAAAAATTATTAAATTTATTTCCTTTGCCAATTTCAATTTAAATAATTACTTCAAATTAGCAATAATAAACTGCACTGTAGATGCTAGAAACAAGGCTGTGGGTTTACGAAAATCACCAGACTTATTGTTTTGTAAATGTAATACAACAGCGTGATTACCAATCAATCGTACTTAAAGATATATTTTGACCTTCTATAAACATCAGCCGAGTATAAGATCAACCTGCTTCAGAAAAACATTGGTTGATTGATCCAACTGTTTATATGTGTGGTCAAAGTTGTAGAAAAGTATGGTTGTGAATCCGTGTATATTGTGCAACCACTATTACATTCAAGTACAATGTATACGAGACTTCTAGAGTCGAGAATTTTATTTTTATTTTGAATACATTATATGTGAGCTGCGACTTGATCCCCACTAGTCGGCTTTCCGTTGTATTCTGACATTGCTCATGGAAGGTAGAAACACGCCAATATATGAGACTGATGTTAGTAGTTCTAATTATTTTAACTAGCTAAATGAATAGGATTGGTTTTTATTTTGGCGAAACACTTAATTTGCATAATTGTCATTCAAACCCACGTTATAAATATTTTGTATTTGATAAACTTATATGTATGGCGAAGCTGCATCTATGTTCGTTCTTATTGCACAAAAAATGTTGCAACAGACGTGCCAGTCATGTATAATTTATTTTCGTCTAAAAGGAATGGTAGTCGCGTTT
The DNA here is from genome assembly GCA_029291075.1 of Eudiplozoon nipponicum. Taxonomy (NCBI): domain Eukaryota; kingdom Metazoa; phylum Platyhelminthes; class Monogenea; order Mazocraeidea; family Diplozoidae; genus Eudiplozoon; species Eudiplozoon nipponicum. The sequence goes on along the minus strand of JAQBSW010007556.1, from coordinate 33,894 downwards.
TCCAATTTCCATATCTACTACATTTATTGTGTGATATCCTCGTTATTTAGTTTGTAATTTTGTTCTGATGATGACTACGCAGGATTGAAACGCATCGCTATTTGCGAACGACATTTATAATCCTGAATAAAATGTGGTAGGTAATTATGTCAAAACCACAGACCTCATTTTAAATATGCAATTTCTTATCAAATTTTATAATTATAAATTGTAAATTTTTGCGAAAACAACAAATATACTGGGAAATGTATTGAAAATATCTGATATAAGAATCTGATTTTATATTTTTAGTTGCGGATATAATCGTTATTCATCGCCAACTTATAGCCCAATACACACTAGTTTAGTAGTATATCAGCTGTATTAACTCTATAGCTAGTTGTTTGACACCATGTCCTATAGCTTTTTTAATTTTTATAGCCGCATAAATTAAATCTTCTCGTAGATAACTTGCGCTACTCCAAATCATGACTTATCGAACTGACTTGCTGGTCACCTTAAGCTGTCACGGGACGAAATTTATCAATAAAACGTTATACTTAAATTGGTTTCTGCATAAAAAAATTGTTAAATAAGCATGCTTCAGTAAGTAAAATGCTTTAAAATAACGATTAATTGTTTACAACTAATTTCTTGAGAAATTCATTGAATATGTTTGCAAAAATTATGTGAAAATTTATGCTGTCGGTGAAAATATCAAAACTAATAACAACCAAACTTAATTTATGTTGAAATGATCATCATTAAAAGTTTTATAGTCAATATTTCTTGACCTAATTTTTATAATAATACTCATCATTTAAGATCAACGTGAGCAAAAATTAACAAATTTGCGTTTACTGCTCTTATTAAGCAATCGGGTATGCATGGTAACACGTATACAAGTATTTATTAGGTGTTGCGAACCTAGTAACAAATTAGTTCAATTATGACCAGAAGGGCAAACCAAAGCAGCATGACTGGAAAGTATAATCTCGTGCACATTCGTTTCGTGCTTACTGGCGACTCATCAGTAGGAGCCGGTATTACGCCCTTTACCAACTATATATCTTGGTGAAGAATGTGGAATAATAGGATGGTAAAATCTCCTGAACGAATTTGAAAACCTGCAGAAAGCATATGCGGCAGGGGTGCAATGTTATATTTCTCTTGAAAGCTAAATACCTATTGGCTATTCATCATTGGCAATTGTCGTGTTAGACGAAGGATCCCAGTTGGCCTAATAACCAGCTGATTTTCAATATTCACGACGATTGAAAGAATCGATAAATTTTGTAAAGCAACAAATTCAAAATTAGCCGTATTTTGACTGGTTCATATGTTATTAACACAGAAATTTGGTGACCAAAATGTTAAGCAGTTTTAATTAATGGAATAATGATATAAAATGTAGCAAATTCTTCTAAATATAATGCATATTTTTCCTCAGGTTTCTTGTTATTGTCATGCTTGAAAAGAGCGGATTAATTTAAATATACAATACGTGAGAAAACCTGGGGGCTTTACTTTTTTCTTTTTTTTGAACACTTTTGGTCAGAAGATATAAACGTGGTTTAGTGTAAAGGCCTATCAAACATGTTTCAAATTCTTGCCACCTTAGTTTAGAACAGTGGTTTTAATGGAATACAAATAGACCTACACCTAGTGTATCATTATAATGTTATACAAGTAATGTATTTGTCAGATATCACTTTTGGTAGGAACTAAGCAGTTTTAATTATAAATTTGACGCTTAATTATACAGTTCTCATCAATGGGTTTATCACGGACACTGCCAACTTCCGTAATTAATATTGCATAAACAAATTGTGGCAGGGTGATACATGCTCCTTTTTGGTAGTTTTGCTCCAGTAGATATAAAAGTGGTTTAGTTTAAATGCCTATAAAACGTGTTTAAAATTCTTTACAATATAGTTAAAAGAATTTAATTACAAAGTTCTCATCAACGGGTTTATCATGGACACTCCTAACTTCCGGAACTAATATTGAATAAACAATTTGTGGCAGGGAGTTATAAGGCTCTTCCTGCACGTTCTGCTTCAAAAGATATAAACGTGGTTTAGTGTAGAAGCCTATCAACGGGTTAATCATGGGCACTGCCAACTTCTGGAACTAGTATTGCATAAACAACGGGTGGCAGGGTGATAGATGCTTCTTCCTGGAAGTTTTGCAATAGATGATATAAACGTGGTTTAGTTTAATAGCCTGTCCAACGTGTTTCAAATTGTTTGCATCTTAGTTTTAAGACAATGATTTGAATGGAATGCAAATGGACCTACATCTAGTGTACTATTGTAATGTTATACTAGTACTATATTTACCAGTTATCACTTTTGGTAGGAATTAAGCAGATTTAATTATAAAGTTGACGTTTACCTATAAAGTTCTCATAAACGGGAACTAATATTGCATAAACAATTTGTGGCAGGGTGATATATGCTTCTTCCTGAAAGTTGAAGAGTGAGAGTGAAAATATGAAATAGACAAATATTTTTCTTAAATCAAATTTTCGAGCTTGAGTTAAACACAAACCCGCTTGTATCTAACATGTCGCAAAGCATAACGAAATTACCATCAGTCAGAAGTACTGGTGAGTTTTAACAATCAATGACAATAATCTGAGCACGATGGCAATCTAAAAATCGATGATCAAATTGAAATGAATATATAGGTCAGCGAAAATAAAATATAAAGCTGTCACATTTGTTAGCCTCGCATAATCTCCATTTTACATAAAATGTCGACTTCCCTAATGAAATGTTGTGCAAGTGGATTGTTTCTATAGGATTTGTGATTATATCTAGTTATTAGAATAAATTTAAAGAAATGTAATCACCACTCGCGCACCCAATGGTTATTCTATGGTAAATGAATTTACTTCACCACTTTTGCATTTGTTAAATAAAACTATATATATAAATCTGAATCTTGTTGATAAAAATATTGTACCCACATACAAAAATGTAATATCAATAAAATAGCGTATGTTAATAAAGAAAATTTATTTATTAGATATGGGTAACGTTCTAGATGATCTACCGTTTCGAAGTGGTCACTTTCCGACTGTAAATCAAACTCACGAAGATTTTGTTCATAATAATACGTTCGATCTAGACCGCTATATTTGCAACGTCCGTGCAATTAGAAGTTTATGTAAACTATATATTTGTTTGAATCAACTTGGCACGGGAACTACAGCTACAAAATTTAAAATTAAACTAATAATGGTTGCGCGAGCGGTGATAAAAGTGACTATCTTTGTATAAGCACCTGACCCATTAATTACTTGCATATGTCATTATAAACTAAGAATTGTATAATGTAGAAAAGGTAATTAATCAAGTAGACCGATTTCGTTTTTATTGGTTTCTCATCATATTCTGGCCAGAATTTCCGCGGACAGGGCTTGAAATTGGGCACGTATGCTTCAAATCTGGTACTCTAACCACTGAGCCAACCGGCCGCACACTACACAAATTTTAAGTTATATACTAGCTATTGTAATTTGGTTAGTGTTTTTTTCTTTTAGGTGGAGCTCATAAAGCATCCATTTGGACCCAAAGTTTCAACTAACCATCCCCAATCTGTCATTACTGAACAGACACCACACTGCATGGGGAAGTGGTGTTGAAGTGAACATTTATATAATTAAACGAACATTGGTTGCGCGGGTGGTGATAACAATTTTATAATCAGGGTTGCGATCTTGATATAAGCACATTACTCATTAATTACTAACATATGTCAGTATAAACTAAGAATTGTATAGTGTACAAAAGGCAATTCATCCAGTAGACCGGTTTCGTCCTTATTGGGAACTCATCAAGTACTGGCCAGAATTTGCCGCGGACAGGATACGAACCTGGGCACGTCTGCTTCGGAATCTGGTGCTCTACCACTGAGCTATCCTGCGCACACTACACTACACACAATTTTCAGTTATATACTAACTAATGTAACTTGTTAGTCAATTTTTCCTTTAGGTGGAGCTCATATGGCATCCATTTAGACCCAAAGTTCCAACTAACCATGCCCAATCTGTCATTACTGAACAGACACCACATTACATGGGAAAGTGGTATTGAAATGAACATTTATATAATTAAACGAACATTGGTTGCGCGGGTGGTGATAACAATTATTATAATCAAGGTTGCGGTCTTGATATAAACACCTGACCCATTAATTACTTACATATGTCAGTATAAACTAAGAATTGTATAGTGTACAAAAGGCAATTCATCCAGTAGACCGGTTTCGCTCTTATTGCCCTGTCTGCCGCAAATTTTGGCCAGTAAGTGATTAGTTCCAAATAAGGAGGTAACCGTTTTACTGGATGAATTGTCTAAAAATTTTGACATGGAGGTCCTAAATTTGTTTAAAAGAAGCCTATATAATAAAGGTGAAATACAAATATTTGTACAAATTTTGTAAAACAGTAACATTATAGGCAAAATAACTACATACAAAAGGTCCTCCACCTTATTAAACAGTATCAATTCGTAGACAAGTCTAATATTGTGTATCAAACCTCGTAAAATATTGTTCATAACCATTTGGACGACATAAAACATTCCAAGACACACATAATCTGCCTGATTTAATAAATTAAGAAAATATTACCAGATCTTTCGACACGTGAGTGCCTGGGCTTATTTAACACCAATTTATAAAAAAGCCGGACACTCTATCAGTTGAGAGAAGTAATATTTTAATAAATGTTTGAGTCGGTATTTCGTCATATGCGATTTGTTCAAATGAAACTTTGCAAGAGAAGAATATGTTTACTACAGAATCGTTGTTCATTACGCACGAATCAATGGTCTATATGTTAAATTGAATGTCTTGATTTTCAGGAAATTTGGATAACAGACGTCGATCGAGGATAGAGAATGGTGCTTTAACTGCTATGTTTATGTTCACAATGATTTTTTTAATCAGTTTCGGTGAAATTCATCTTATCTCGCAAATCACACATTGGCGCAATTTGCAGATTTAGCACGTATAAAATGTTGTAAGTTTGCTGTAAATTCGCGCTGCGAATGCTTTTATTTGAAGTTGATGCTTCGATATGCATAAAAAGAGAGCATTGTAACGTTCGACTGCCTTGCATCACTTGACCACGTATGTCGTCGGTTTGAAGTGTAGTGGTGGGTAATACTAATGAGTTACCAGTATGGGCTTGAAATTTTACATTTATTATGCTGACTTTGAGATATTCTTCTTTATTTTTATGAACAAACTTGTCACTGTCTGCCATGCCTACTACACAAATGAACTCATGGCATTGCATTTAGCCTCAGTCGATTCTGTTGTTAATTAAATTTATTCCTTTTTTTCGATAGCATTTCTTTGCAACTAGGTCAAGCTATTACTCATAATAATTTATAAGACCGACAAAAGCAGAATAACCGACGATCTGACATTGATGACAGATCCGTTTAACATTATATTTATATATTGGAATAAATTTTTATCTGTGATTTGGACTTTGTTTGGAAAATATATCAATATGAGCAATACCACGAGCCAGATCCCAGGAATTTGCCATCCAAATAATTGTGTAGGTGTAACTTGCAATAGTGTCTTTCTTTGGACGATTTTTGTGTTTGGTGATAATGAGTCATTTCTGAGATTTTTTATTTTCTGATACTCAGTAAATATGTATTATATTCTTTGAATGTTAGTGTTTGACGAATATAAGGAGCTCGGATTGTGGCGATGGGAATATAGATGATAGCTTTTGAACACAATAAGACAAAGTTAGAAATAATTCACAATAAGCTAAATAAGTAACACGATATTTCAAGAATGCATACTATGTGTGGTGGATTACTTTTGTGAACTTTTGCACTGTTTAAATTATAGAAATGGATTAATATTAAAAAAATGTTTTAAAGTAGAGTTATCGCGAAAATGAAATGACCTTTTGTTTTAACTGTTTTGCATATATCTTTATAATTAATGCTTGCTTCATTATAAAATCTATTTTTAAATTATATTTTTAAATACAAAAAATGTATGAACTAAAATCTATACATGATCTTATGTTCCGTGAGACATCCTTACCACATCTAGAGATCGAGTGATACATTTTACTTACAATCCATCGACAATGACCAGTATCCTCAAAGTTTTCACCAAATATGTTGTTCTGCTTCGATACATTATACTAAGAAAATGTCAAGAGGTTTGACCATGAACGAAATATAAACCGGTAACCTGCTACTTGTCAATGTGGACGAAGAGATTTCAGCATTAGAATCATATAAATAGGCTTCATACACGCAAGCCTGTAGCGTTCTAAAGTGTCGTATATCGCCTGGCTAACGGGGCTATGGCGGTGGTGTCACCAGGGCGTGGTGGATTTCCGACCGGCAATCGGATCTCCTATAAAATACCACATGAGCCCGACGACGGCACCATGACGCGGCGTGTGTTCCCCGCCACAAAAGGGGACAACAGCCACAGGATTACATGGACTCCTAGACAGTACCCCGTACTTCCGAATGGCGAATGAGCTCTCAACAGCCACCGGCAACCATACAACTTACTGCTGTCTTGCAGACTGCGCTTGGATGTGCAAAGGCTAGAGGTGCGTCCTCGATCAAAAAGCCGAGTGGTGAAGGGACACCACTTGTACCAAATTCCCAAGAAACTCCATGAAATGGAGCCGGCTTATCCTCTAAAAGGAGTCAGCCGCAGTAAAGTAAAGTAAGGCTATGAATGCCGTCGGCAGAGAAAGAATTTAGGTACACAAAGATTAATTTGATAATGATAAATTCTTCCGTAAAATTTCAGAAAAGTCTGACGCGGTCATTTTAAATTAAACACGATTGACTCTTTCAGAAAAAAGTAACTAACTCTTTTCGTTTGATCCAAATCGCTGTATATTGTCAAAAGCTTAGAACGAGACGACATAAATAACAGCAAAATTCCACACCGGAGGGTCTATTCGAAAATGTTACATCAACAAATTCAGAAGCATATGAATTTTATACCCACTCATGGCTAAAATACGTGCTAAATATGAGCATTTTAAAATGAGACACTAGCGATTCCCATTTTATAAAGTGTGGGCACGTAGACGAATTCAAAGAATTAGGGCGGGACATAGAAATTAGATTAATGAAACCAGAAAAAGGATGAAGACTAATTTTTATGAACATCAATGCTTACATAAACAACCGAGGATTCAACTGCCGTGCTTTTATAAACGCGTGTGAAGCAATTCCACAAAAAACTGGAATTCTAATGAAATCGATAAAATATTACGTAGTCTCAAGCAAACAGAATGTACTGCATGCCAATGATATATATAGTTGTTGAAACAAGCAACTTGCCGTCATCAAAATCCATAATCTCAATGATCGATGTTGCAAACCATAAACTGTTGGGAGAATTATAAACAATCGAAAAGTCAATACACATTTAAAATACAAACAATTGTGTCAACGGTAGTTTTGACATTGCAATTAAATTAATGTCATATAATATCAAAAATAAAAAATCTGATCTTACTCGATGCCCGAAAATTATTTACAAGCATCTCTATTGACAAATCCATTTATTCCCTCTGTAGGTACATCGATATTAACTACCTATCATTCTGTATAACTTCAAGCAATCTAATCGTTTTCCTCAATAAGTGTACTTAAGACAAGGAGTTTATTTTCAGTGTTCAGTGATGTATACTCGTTGATTGGGCGACGATAGTCCGTTCGTTATTAAGTCTACTAGCTGAATTATACGAGCTCTATCCGGAAACATCAAAATATTAACCACTCATTAAACAATAACTCAATATGTATACGAGGTATGCTTATAGCACTTTTATAACCATAAATAAATATATATAGAATAAAATGACATGATTGAAGATTTTAAGAACGTGGACCATTATATTCAGTTCACTTGCGAGCGCGAAAACCACCAATCTAATGCACTGGTTTTCATTGACATATTTATATTGATACAGAAAGACGGTAGTGTAAAAATAGTAAAATATACGGAAAGCAGACATACACTGGGCAGTACAACTTTTACAGCAACGCTGTTCCAATTTCACATCTTGGAGAACAAAAAATCTGCTACGAAGAAATAAAATGAAAATAATTGCCGGTGCTCCAAACTATTTTATTATAAAACTCCTTTAGAAAGTTGGTTGACGGAAAGGTTTGTTGAAGCCAACATGTAGCATGCACAAAGACAAAAAGCAATGAAGACGTAGACATCAGTACACCCTTTAAAGCGAACGCAATATCCAAAATGTTTACTCGAAGAATTAAAACGAAGTTTCTCCTAGAACGCTTTATAAACAGCTGATGTTTGTTTATAGAAAAAAATGCCTCCTAGACGTAATTTTTCTAGCTTTAGCTTCCTCCAATTTGACAGTCCAACATTTTTTTGTTGTTGAGATAAATGCCATAACTGCAAAGAACGTAATGTAGGCCGGACAGGGCGATTACTGAGCATGTGAATTCAAGGACATTTCAGACAACACTCAGTTGGCATAGGCGTGAACATTTTTGCAATAGCTGAACACATTTTGTACAAGAATCACACCACAAATAAAGCAGATTTTCAGATATTCTTCAGAGCAAGAAACTGAAAAGAATTGCGTCTAGCAGAAGCTGTACTATGCAGTATCCTCACTCATTAACTAAATAAACAAATGAATTTCCGCAAAAAAATGAATTTCCTAGTTAATTTGAATATTTACTGGTGAAACGCGTGCTTGTGTGTTCGCGTTCAATAACTTCAGCATTTGTGTTGTTGTTCAATGTATATATATTTAATACAACTTAGTTTCGCTTGCTTTCTACAATTTAACAAGATAAAGTGAAGGAACTTACAATTGAGTAAATTTCGGCTGAAACGAAATGGGCTATAAAAAATGTGTTTAATATACCAACTTTATAAAAAATGCATGCTCTAATAAGATATTTATTTCTTAATTAACATCATATATATATATATATGCGATATAAATTTAAGATAGCATAATATACCAAATTTAATTCATCTACAAACCAAATAGGTCCGTATTGACCGTTGATTAGCTCATTAAAAGGATGCGAATCTAACGTGCCTCCATTCGAGCCCCGGAAGGGAAAATTATGAGTCATTTCATGAGTGCTCGACCAGAATGCAACCGATCTACTGATTGAATTGCATTTGAGATTTTATGTATTATTAGTTTATAATTAGAACATATGTTTAATAAAATCCTTCCATATATCTTCAATTATATATATATATATATATATATATATATATATATATATATATATATATATATATATATATATATAATATTGTTTTAGTTATCGCGCACGTTTTCGACATTGTAGAATCAACACTCAAGATACTTCGTAAAATTTTAGTATTAAAAATGGTTTATTTTAATTCAAATTAACAGATAAAGATCTTTGTATGTAAATTTTAAATAAAAACATTTTATATTGTTTTAATTTAAATACAGAAGTTCTAAATGTAAAATAATAATCGCACTACCATCTCTAAGGGCAAAATACTGGCTTTATATATTACTATTTGAAGCATGTTTCTGCTCATGTTAGATTAATTCACAGTATAACAAGAGATAATGCTTTTCGTCAACAAATGAGGGCCATATACATAAACACAACAATTTCAATAATCATTTGGGACTTTTTAATTTCTTGCAGCGAAATAAATGTTGCATTCACTATAATATCCGTCATTATTAGTCACTCAAGATTTAAACGAAGGTTGGTTTTAATTTGACTTTAATTGTACGTCAATTCATTGTTTCGCAAAACTTAAAATAGTCTTAAAACAATATATTGCTATGAGATTGGAATTTAGATATAAGTATTTCGAGTATCAATAATACACTTTAGGAAATTACTAACTCTTTTTTTAAAAAACTTATAGTTGTTATCGAGAAATGGTTAAATGTCAATTTGCAGCCGATTTATCTGCACATTTGTTGAAATTTGTAGTAGCTATGTCTACAAAATTAAATGTCAATTGTTATTTTTTCTTGCGGGAATTTATTGAAATGTGATAAAATTATCATCTGTATTTAATAGCAATAACGTAAATTTCAACGTTGTATACTTGTACAAAGTAGTTATTAATTTAGATAATGCTGATCATATAGAAATAATGATGAGATTTATTTTGATAAATCTAAATTAATAACTTGTTTTATTGTATAATTATTGATTGCACAGATTTTGACAACAATTATTTTTATCAAAATACTTTTGCAGACTTTATCTGAATTTTCTTATGCATTTTTGGGATGCATCTGATATAACCTATCAAATGTTCTTAACAGTTTTCTATTAATCCTTGTGGAGAAAGTATTTGGTCGGTTTTTATCTCATCATGCGACAATAATAAAGAAAATTTCGAACCTTATTAATGTGCAATTTTTATTGTAGCTGTGAGTAAATTTTGGCAAACAGATGACTACCTGCTTTATATAGAAGTGATATAGAAAATTTCTACAACTCCATGATACAAAATTTGCAAATCCTAATCAGAAATTTTAAATTTATGCTTAAACGACAAATTGAATCAACTAATGCGGTACATTAGACAACAGGATTTATCTCTATTTGGAATAAAAAAAATTTTAAATGTGTATGGCAATTATGTTTACATTAGTCCTTTCTTGATTAAATTGCAGCTTGGCACGTAATACCTAATACATAACAAATTTAACGCTAATTGTAAATAAGTACTTTGTGCATGGTAAATTAATAAAATGGAAACGGTACTTCTTTTGATTGATTACGTTAGCTATTAACTATATGGAAGTGTTTGTATTTTTTCAACCATGGGCATATTGTTATAGAAATATATTTATTTTTTACGGTTGCTGTTCTTTTTCCCCAGATTTTTCACACGGTCAATTATGTCAAGTGTCACGAAATAAACTATTACATATTTTCTCAAAGATCTTATAGGTTTTACTCTTCAATAAACCATATCCCATGTGTCATTTAATATTTATTCACTTCATACCGGCAGTCATTTTCAGAACCGTATTCTTTTTAGTCCAGAAATACTTATTAACAACAGATCAAACTGATAAAAATTCATCAGGAAAGATCTTTTACCAAACTTTTCATAGTTAGACTTATTTGTACATATTTAAAGATAACTTCTGAATAGATCGAAAGGAAGTTTATAATTTTTGTCATTTTTAATATAATCTTTTATACCTATGCACATCATTTCGTCTCTCTCTGTACACGGAAGTCTGACCTAATGTAATATGTAAAATATCGTCTGTGCGGAGGAAACTATGTGACCAATGGGAATAGGCAAAAGCGAACATACAATAGCATGTAGATTTGGCCTAATTAATAAAGCGCAGCTGGTTTTTCATTCATGGAATAGAGACCATTAAATAAAATGAATTGTATTCGAATGAATACCAAATCGCTAACATAAAAATTTAACCAGTTTAAACTGCTAAACTATTGAAATCAAATCTAAAGACATTAGTACGCTGTTAAATACCAAATATATAAAGAATTTTTTAGTAGCATCTACAACAAAGAATACATGACCAAGTTATGGATTTCGTTAGTAAAGCCATAAGGTTCAATATTTACTATAATATTTGCAAAGAGTAGGAAATTTTGTCCATAAATTGTATACAGAGAATCAATTAAAAATCTTCCTAGAATTATTGAATAACGTGTTTATATGTAATATATATATATATATATATATATATATATATATAATAACTTACATGAAAAATGAATCAAAATGTCTGTACTAATTTAAAAATTAGGCAATCTTAATTATATTTCTATTTTTCATTCTATTTAAAAATTTTCCTTTTTCGTTTACCGTGCTCTAATCATTTGCTAAGGAGTTCAAAAAATATATTTATTCGTTGATTTTTTTTGTCCATTAGTTTGCATTTCTCTAATTTCGGAGACAAATTTTAAATTATTTCCATAGCTTGGGTTGGTTCGTAAAATTTTGCTCTTTTTCCTATTTGATTTTTATTGTTCGTTTGTTATTATTAATAAATCTTAATAAATAAATTTTATTTCAGCATATCTTTATTTATAATTAACTAGAAAAATATAAACAGAGTATTTGCCATATTATTGTATGAGTTAATTGCATTAACTGGACGGTAACAAATCTATTGACACTAAAGTTATGCTGTTTGCATTGACTTTAAATTTATTCTGTTTCTGAGTTCGGCTTACTTATTTGATAGTAACCCATATGTTCACAATTAATGTTAATTTTATCTTTGCAAGACATAATATTTTATTTTGTCTACTGTGTTTTCAGTTAAAAAAATTCCGTGAATTCATTTTTTCTTGCCTAAGTAGCTAAAGCCATATTCATTTTTGACAGGCATATCTGTAATGTATACCATACACCATTGTTTCGACACATACTTGTATAGAAGTGATATTGCGCATAGTCAAATAAAGCTCCATTAGGTATAAAATAACTAATATACAAACAGGCTGATCATGAAGTAAATATCGTGCACAAATATATATATACATATATATATATAAATTTGAATAAAAATTTGTTTTAACGAATTTTGATATTGATTTGCTGGCAGTTTATTTTATTAATTTTGATCATTTTTGGATTGTAATATATGCCATTTTGAAGACGACAGCCAGCGCAGATTGAAAAATTTAATTGAAAAAATTAGTTATGGTGCAGAAAGATCGATAATCCTTTAGAAAACAATAATCCTTACATTTAGAAAATCTTTCGAAATGTAATATTAAAATGATTTACTTTGTTTGATAGTGCTTTATACTTCCATTTCTACTACATTTAGTAGTTGAATGATAATGAATAACTTTTTAAATACTTTTATTGACATTTTATTTGTCGCACATTTGGATGCATATACCATTCGAAAAATTGCTAATGATTGCTTAAACATGCATGAATAGAAATATATGCTGTTACACTACTCAAAATCGGCATGCAGGGATACGGCTATATTTGCATTGTAGGTACTTTGAATGGTTTTGAACATAAATTTTCCTAGTCGCAGCGACTCTACTAAGAAACGCCTTATAAGGACAAAAAAGGCCTAACTCATTAATTTCATTTTCTATATATTAGTTAAAGTTTGTTTATATATATATATATATATATATATATATATATATATATATATATATACATATATATAAGTGTATATACATACATATTTCTGTTTTCAGTATAATATGATGATTGCAGAGGTCAACCAACTTAATTGATTAAATAGACCGGGTTCCCACTTATTTTCACTCATCATGTACATGCAATAATAGCAACGGCCAGAGCTCAAATCAGGGTGCAATTGCTACCGAGTCGTGTAAATCATGCATTAAGTCCCTTAAGCTGTGATATATATATATATATATATATATATATATATATATACAATATCAAGTTATATACTAACACATCAAATTCTGGTAAATGTTAGATTGTTCGATTACAGAGAGCTTATCCTTTACATTTAAGTTTAGCAGTAAATTTTTAGTAAATGAAAGATCTGTGAAATCACGGCAATTTTTAATTTTGCGGGTAAATATTTCGGATGATGGGTCTCATTTAAAATATATTATCTATTAGTTTAGTACGGTTGCATTGCTTTTTGTCGTTGTTTATGTTTTATGTTTGGTGAAACAAAATTCTCAGAGTACTGCTTTATAATACTTTTTTTGAGAACTGTTTGTTCTTGAAATTGAAATTCTTTAGAAAAGATTTTCTTTATTCTGTCGAAAAAATTGCGTATCAAATTTCGCTTGTGTCAAATCGGGACAGAGCTGTGATAATAAATGTACTGTCGAATCCATGTATACTTGCGAATATTTATCTCTAGAAAATTTGTTCCGTTCGACTGATGGTTTTTTACTCGCAATAAATTGAATGCTGTTGTACATATTGTTAAAATCTTTAAGCATGTAATATGGATTCAATTATAATTATGAAGGTGTCCTCAATATACCTCAGATATGAGTGGCAGTGTTTTTGAATAAGTTGTTTTAGTTTTGATGTTTCCACTTAGAACATGTAGGTATCAGCTAGTAGATTTATTAACGAGCTGTCCATGGCCACTACATAGACTTGCGTAAGATATTTACCATTGAATGCAAAATAAACATCATTTTGCACATATTGAGGAGACTTTTTAGATGATTTCTAGGCGTGGGAAATAAAGAGTCGTTACTATCGTTAAACCCAAAAATGAAATCGATTGTTTTATCGGCAGTGATGCTCGCAAATAGATTTTTTACATCGAAATAAATCATTTTGCTTTTTGAGCTTGTATGAATTTACTTTATTTCTAAAGTCAAAAGTATAGTGAACATAATTGTTTGATATTTTAATTTATGCTGGTGGTAAAATTGCTTTTATTTCTCCCGCCAGTTTGTGATGTGGAGTGCTGATCATTGATATGGTTGGTCATAATGGCGACCAGTTGCTCGTTTCCTTTATTTTGTTTGTTTTAATCATGCCGTATAAACTGGTTTCGTTTGTGCCCACTGGTTTTGTCTGTTTGAAGCGACGTACAAACTTTTCGACTTCATTAGAATTTGTTTTGTCGGTTCATAATTGCGTACTTCACATGAATTCTTGATCAAACGCAATATTCAATAAACGGTAGTTTCCGGTTTGTCTTTATTTACTTGGCATGGTTTAAATTTCTATCTGTCATCAAGAATATTCCTTTTTAAATTAATATAAACATTGATGTCCATATGAAAGATACCTGAGCCATGGTTTGGATTTATTAATAAAATTTCGTCGTTGTGTCGTTAATCTTTGAGTCCTTCTATGTGCTCCACATTTAAATAAGCTAATTGCCTTTGACTCAATTAAAATTGAGTATAGGCAACATCTAGTCCAGCTTTAAAATATGAACAAAATTTAACTTCGCGTGGGATTCCTGATATAATGTCTTCGTATAGATTTTCCAATGAGGCTTTTGTTTCTATCTCTGTCGTCTGGTTCTTATCGTTTTGTAGCATACAAAATTTTGGTCAAATCGATAAGACTTTCTATTTTTCTTATATGGTTAAACCCGTATAGTTGCAAACAAACGCGTTAAGTTACTCTAGAAATGCGTTGGATTTTTGCTCTTTATCAAATAAATCTTTCTGCAGACATTTATGTGTCGACAATTCACAACCAGGTGATTAACAGCAGTTATGACAATAACAAGCTCGCTTGGATGAAGAATACTGATACAAGAACCCGACGCCGAGATTTAGCTGTCCAAAGTGCCAAGTGGCAAGTTCTGGGTTTCTATTGCATTCTTTATTGATCGTCTTAAAATTTTCTTAGTTATATGTGTCGAAGCTGAACGGCACAGCTTGTGCAATTTTCGATGAAATTGGTCATTTGCAATACACTACAAATGAAATTGTTTTCTTTCACAGGCCTCGTAATATCTGCTTTAAGTACAGTTTAATGATTGATTTCAGGACGTGGCAATGGCGTCCAACAGCACTTAGGTTCATTTATAAATTTTTGTTTAACCATTTTTTATGCATTTTTAATTTTAATTGAAAAATACCTAATGTATGGAAGTATATATTTATTATAAGACATTTATGTACAGCACAGGTAAATAGGCATATTTCCGTTCGCCAGAACTCATTAATAAATTTATTCAATTTCTATTCAAGTGAGATTTTGTAGCCACCTAAGTTAACATTACAAAAACATGATAGCAAAATGCACTATTTAATATTATTGATCAAAAGTAACAGGACTTTCTATGTTTGCGATGTTTCCATACAAAGCTTACACAGAATTAATAAATTTATTGACAGTTAAAATTAATCGAAAGACGCGGCCAAATGAATTGCTTTAGAATGTGAAGGTAAACAGTATTCCAGTAATTTATACGATAATTTATCTAATGTTGAAAAATTGAAATAGCATATAACATGAAAGAAGTAGCCCACCTTATGTTTGCTATTCAAAAATGTCACCGATCGACGTATCTTTTGTCTACTACTTTTTTAAAATTTTATTATTAAAAGTGAAATGAAGTATTCGTTTCCCAATGATTGTCACTGTTATTATAACAATGCCAATCAGATACGTTATAGATCATCTTTCACTTCGTAAACTCAAATTTAATTTTAACTACCTTCATGCTTAAATCCAATATACGCGAATTTTAGCTATCTTCATTAGTTTGTTTTTTAAACTTGGGGATGTTGGGTGAACTGAATTAGGCGGCCGACAACGGCAGCCGAATTATTTTGTATAAAGAAAACAATTGGAATCAGTAATGCGTTAGTCAAAATGCAGATCAGGTAATTTCATCAACAAAATGATGGATTTGGTGTTATTGCTAAACCTTCTAATAATGTATAAACCCTAGACATGATGCGATTTTATAACTTTAGCTTATGCTAACACTATTATAAATTATTAGATCTAAATAAAGTAACCTATAAATGCTCTATTAATTAACCGCGAAAAAGATAAATGCTTGTAGGAATTGCAATTGGTAAATTCACCTGAGTTTTGCTTTTATATAAACATTTAATCAGGTTTTCGCCTTACATGCTTATAGCAGGGTTTGCCAATAACTAGGTGGGGAAAAAGATGCTACTTTAGGCAAATTGATCAAACTTATTCAGCTAGAAATATATATTTGAAATACGGTCTAAGTTTCTGCTTATATTTAAATTGTCTGGAGAAAAAAATAAATAACATTATTTATAAGAGTAAATAAAATATGAATTTCTCTTACATTATGTGGATTGTGTAGTAAAGCATTTGCTTTCTAAGTTCTAATCAACTCAGCGCTAAACTGAAAAATTATGTGCATATTAAATCTGAAGAAGTTATGTCAGGCCATATATTTTGAACAAAATAATAATTCAAATAATACTTGACATTATTTTTCCTAATTTATTTTTTAATATTTAAAAAAAATTAATGGATGTACATTTCATGTTCTACATTCTTATTTCATAACAGCAAGCCTGGTAAATACAAAAGGTCTATACTGTGTTTTTGGCTAAACTATTATATATTAAATTGAGTATTAGTTGCTGTGTACCTTGTTGTAAACTAGTTTAAATAGGACCTTTATCCATCCGGTCCAATTTGAAAAAAATACTTTGCTTGTTGTACATTACCCAATAAACAGTTGAATATATATTAGTTCTCCGCAACAAACAAGTTGTATTATTATACATTTAACTGAATAATATACTAAATATCGCGAGATGTGATAGCTAATCTCGAACCAAGCCAGAGTGCATGGATTAGCTGCAGTAACATGTGTTCCAAAGTAGTTTAATTCTCATTTTTGGAGAAATTTAACATATCAAGAAAACCGCCGTGTTGGTACAATGTGCCGAATAGGCAAATATTTGTTGTCACCATGTACCGACTCAGGTACCGAAGCAGCAAACTTTGTGTCGGTACCACGTACGACTCGGCAACGTTTTGTTGGCACCATGTACCGATTCGGCAACCATTGTGTTTGTATCATGTAGGAAACCATTATATTGGAACCTGATACTGATTTGAAAACAATTAAGTTGTTACTATATACTGACTCGACAAGCATTGTTTTGGTACCATGTTCAGACTCGGCAACCATTGTTTTAAAAACAGGTACTGATTCGGCAACCGATGTTTAGTTACCATTTACTCACTCGGCAACCGTTGTGTAGTACCATGTTCCGACTCGGCAACAAATATTTTAGTACCAGGTACCAACTAAGTATAAATTGTACTGGTATCATGTACCAACTGGACAATCATTGCGTTGGTACCATGTACTGACTCGGTAACAATTGTTTTGTTACAAAGTACCGACTCAGTAACCATTATGTTGATATCATGTACCAACTCAGCAACCATGATATTGGTACCAGGTATTGATTCTGTAACCATTTTGTTGGTACCATCTACTTACTCGATAACCGTTGTTTTGGTACCATGTACATATTCAGCAACTATTATGTTAATAATAAGTAATAACTCGGCAACCATTTTGTTGGCGCCATGTACTAATTCGGTTACCATTGTATTGGTATCATGTACCGAGTCGAAAACCATTGTGTTTGAACCAGGTACCGATGCATCAAAAAATGTGTTCGTACCATGCATTAAGTCAGAAAACATTGTGTTGTTACCAGATACTGATTCGGCAACTATTATGTGAGTATTATGAACTGACTCGGCAACCATTGTATCGATACAATGTTTAAACTCGGCATTCATTATGTTGTTACCAGGTACTGAATCCGCAGTCATTGTGTTGATACCATATAACGATTCGGTTACCATTGTGTTGATACAAGATACCGACTCAGTAAACATTGTTTCGGTATCATGGAACGACATGGCTACCATTTTGTTAGTACCAGATACCGATTCATAAACTAATGTGTAGGTACCTTATACAATTTGGTAACTCCTTTGATTATATCATATACTGACTCGACAACCGATGTGTTTGTACCGGGTATCGGTGCAGCAACCAATGGGTAGGAACCATGTACTGACTCGGAAAACATTGTGTTGTTACTAAGAAGTGATACAACAAACATTGTGTTGGCACCATGTACTGCTAGGCAACTTTTGAGTTTGTAAAAGGTTCTGACTCTGCAACAATTTTGTAAGTATCATGTACTGAATCGGCAACCATGATGTTGGTACCAGGTACCGGTTTTGCAACTATTATTTTGGTACCATCAACTGATTCCCAAACCATTTTGTTGGTATCATGTTCCGACTTGGCAACCATTGTGTTGATACCATGTACCGACCGAGATAACATTTTGTCGGTATTATGTACCAACTCGGAAACTATTTTGTTGGTACCAAATACAGACTCGGCAATCATTTTGTAGGTTCTATGAATCTACACAACAACCGTTTTGATGGCACCATGTACCGATTCGGTAACCATTGTACTGGTACCATGATTCGACTCGGCAACCATTGTAGTGATACCAGGTAGCGATTCATTAAACATTGTGTTGGTATCATGCACAGATTCGGCAACTATTTTGTAGGTGCCAAGTACGTATTCGGTAACCATGGTAGTTGGTACTAGGTGCGGATTCGGCATCAATTTTGTTGGTGCCACGTATGGACTTGGTAACCATTGCGTTGGTACCGTGTTCCGCCTCGGCAACCTTCGTTTTGGTATCAGGTAGCAACTCGACAACCATTGTATGGATACCATGTACAGACTCGTCACCTTTTACGGTCACGGTATGTATAATATATATATATATATATATATATATATATATATATATAATGATTTTGCCTTGCAGTCGCATCCTCGAAGTGTTTATATGAGGTTTACTTTATTAGGACATGAATATACTTCCGTATATGAGATTTTATTGCGCAATTGTCTCACATTTCCTTATTAAACATATTGTAGTTATAGTGCGTAGAATTGTCCCCTACTGATGAGTCTCAATTAAGCACAAAACGAATATGTACAGGAATGCATACTTTAAATTCACGCTGATTATGGTTAATTCTTCTATTCCTATTTGTGCTTATTTTTTACTATATGCGCAACACATAATACACATTTACATATATATTTTCTTCGAAACAGGCGATTCAGAATTAGTTACTATTTTGTATGATGTATTTTTTATCCAACTTTATCCCCCTTGCTTTAAAAAATATTCTGCTTATAGTGCTAGATATTACAGTAGTATTACGTTCTGGGGCCAAGAAAATGGCCTTTTTTGAGCTTTTTTGTGCATACCTGCTTCATGATAAAGACGAATTAATAAATTTTACGATTATTTCATCATTTCACTTACATTATTTATTATCTTACTGTTCTTATTAAAGTAGGTCTTAATCGAATGTCTCGCCTATTAATGTAACTTTACGTTAAATATCACATTTACTTTCTATTATTATTATGATCTTCCATTCATAAACTTTCTTTTCTGACATTCATTTCTTTTTATTTATTATTTTAATTAACCTTTATATTTTACTAACTCTTGAGTATTTGACATTGCGGGAATTTGCGAATGCTGTGCTCACTTTATCTTGCCACCTTCCAAATCAATGATGTTAATTGTAAGTATTACACTTAACATAGTACGAGAAAAGCAATTGGTCTTGTTTGTTAAAAGAGGAATTGATATTAATTTCTGAAGTTGCACTTAGACGGACGTACACGTGTATGAAATTATATTTAACTGTAAAAATACATGGCGTACGCTTGTCTATTTTAGCATCAATAATTGTTGTGAGGTAATTAATAATTCACTTAGATGAACGTATACGTCCAGTAAATTATATCTTACAGGATTTTTTACAACTAGAAATACACTCACACACATACCGTACGCTTATCTACTGAAAAGCAATTTATTGTTATGCGATCCACCGGTAAGCGTAGACGAAACAGTTTAACCTAAATTTAACACTTATCTTAATGCTTGTCAACGTTTTTAGCGCTTTCCTATGCTTACCGTTAACATAAGGACCCGAATGACGACCAAGAAATATTCGGAACCAAAATATAGAAAGTAGACGTAAAAACAATGTTTCGCACAATACTGGTAGTTATAAAAATATTTCTTGTCGCGCAAAGCATTTCAATTAAGCAATACTATACTGACTTGACCAAATAAACCTAAAATTGAGTATTTAATTTGATTTATATAAATAACAACCAAAGAAATGAACATTGTTTCAATTTACTCAGGAGGAAACATGTGGTACATATGCGTAGACGCCTGAATTGACTTTCTGGAAATATTCATTTAAATGCGTATCAACTTTTGATTTTCAATTATTTTAAATACTCATCGTCAAGTATCTTTTACAATCGACGTATTACCTGCAATAATGCAGCTAGAAAATTAATACTTTCGGACTTAATTAAAGTATAGTAGTGCAGATACATTGCGGACTGAATGGCTGACAGCCTTATAATAATAATTTTTTATATTTTTGTATTTTCCTTTAAAATGGGGGATAAATGCACATAATTGTATACTTACGTGGTTTCTGATTTTTAATTTTCCAGGATCCATTAACGTGATGAAATATTTAGTAATATATAATGGTAAATAGCTGAGCTAATTTACGCTTTGTGCTTTGTTTAAGACAACGCACGATCTAAGTCTTATAAACTGTTTAATTAGGTTTTCCTGTTTGAACTTTGTTCTGCCAGTGTATATTGTGTGTACTTTAGTTAATTAATTCTTCAATATTTTGTCCACCCGGATATCCAGAATGGCGTAGCTAAACCGAGAAACGTGCATACAGGCTATTAAGTTGTTTATTATATGTAAACTATTCGCTTGCATGCCAAAATTAACTGTGTGCGCACTTATATTAATACATCGCTTGTTTGGAAATATTTGTTAAATAATTATATGTTGGGTCTATATGAGTCGACAATATTTTATTATTTTTGCCTCAAAATCGTATTATTAAAACTTTTAATTGATTATCTTGACATCTTTACGGGAAATAGAGCAGTCGTTATTACTGGAATGAACAAACTGTACCAACGATAGACGGGAATTTTCTTGCAGTATAGAAGCCATAATATCAGGGCGAGTGGACTTTAAGATGATGGAACAATTTATGGGGATTCAACAAGTGTTGACTATTACATTACCTCACAAATTATTACACCTAGTATATATATATATATATATATATATATATATATATATATATATATATATATATATATATATAAGGAAACGATCAACTATACTGGGAAAAATAGCACTTGTATATGTAACAGTGAACAATGCGCACAAATGGTTAATTCTCAAGCTATCAAAACAATAATGACAAGATCTCAGACATCACTTCGCAATACTGCGAGAATGACCTTTACATGCAAACACGCATACACACCAAACACAAACGCATACATACTCACCAACTAGTCAAAACAAGAAACAGCAGTAAAAACGAGTCAGATTTGTTACCACTAGCATAATCAATTGAAAACCCAAAATGTATAAATATGTATGATTGTATAAGAGATGATTAGTATTCACGAAATAAATGGCCTTTATCCACTTTGTTATTTGTGTTTTCCTAATTATAAGAATATATATATATATATATATATATATATATATATATATATATATATATATATATATGTATATATGTATATTAATTGTCTACATTTGGTTTAAGGAGGCATAGGTTAAAGACAATATTTACCAATGAATATTAAATTATTCCAAGGCAGAATGTAAAGCAGGACTTAACTAATCTCTGCTCAGCCTAACGGGAATCTAGTTATAGGTAATTTTTTTAGCTAATTTAAATAAAGAAAAAAGTAAAATACATAGGTGCTGTCTTGGGTATTTACATTCTTCTTTTCTTACTGCGGCTGACTCCTTTTGGAGGATAAGCCGGCTCCACATTTCATGGAGTTTTTTGGGAATTTGGTACAAGTGGTGTCCCTCACCACTCGGCTTTTTGATCGAGGATGCACCTCTAGCCTTTGCACTTCCAAGCGCAATCTTCAAGGCAGCAGTAAGTTGCATGGTTGCCGGTTGCTGTTGAGAGCTCATTCGCCATTCGGAAGTACGGGGTACTGTCCAGGAGTCCATGTAATCCTGTGGTTGTTGAACCCTTTTGTGGCGGGGAACACACGCCGAGTCATGGTGCCGTCGTCGAGCTCATGTGGTATTTTATAGGATATCCGATTGCCGGTCGGAGATCCACCACGCCCTGGTGACACCACCGCCATAGCCCTGTTAGCCCATGTACGATCGGCCATCGAAACATGGTTGACACCGTCGTACCACGTTGAGGAGGGGATGGACTTTACGACGGTAGTATTTACATGCACCGCTACAGTGATAAAATTTAAAATAGAGAACATTAAATAATAGTGGTCACAAAAGAACTGCCGTAGAAGCCTATTTGAAAAATTCCTAAATTCATAGTCCCCGTACAATATGCAGAGATAAAATTTAATTTCATCAGATACGAAAACCGATCCTTTTATAATTTGTAAAGCGTCTACAAATGAATATTCGGACATATTAAAAGGCAAAACAAATAGAAAACGACAACGGAGATAGAGTTTGCAATTAGATGATAACCAATTGCTGGTCTACATCACATCAAGTTGTGTCTCATTGTCAGGATAATCCTTTACTCGTATAAATCAGACTTCAGTTTGCATATTCACAGAGCTTCATATGTCACTAATTAGTTTCTGTTAATGTATTTGGTAATCGATTTAAAAGGCCCCATGAGGGGAACATATGTACGAGACTCCACCTATATGTTGCGCATTTGCAAACGCGTATTGACCAATTGATTCGAAACAATCTTTTCAATTTCAATGATATTTTTATTCGCTTGGCCAATCGGTGACCCAAGCATATATATTGATAAATTCTATTTAAGTTCGTTAATTTAAAGTATTACATGCGGTACATTAAATGAGCGTGTTAATGTAACCTCATTTTTTTCTGCAGTTTGCAAAACTTGCCTCCCACTTGAATGGAATTATTGAGTAATTTTTTTATTCTGCTACAAAAATATCCGTTTAATTTGATTTTCACTTTTAACAGCTGATTCAATCAATTGTTTAAATCAAGGTTCCGAGATTCATATAAACAACAATCCCATTATATATACATTTATCAGTATATTTTTGAACATTTTACAAATTAGCAAAGCAATTGATCGAGTAGATTGCTTTCGTTCTCTTCAAATACTGTCCAGAGTTTGGCCGCGAATGGGGTTCGAGTCGGGATAAATTTGCTTTCGAGTCTTTGAATTTATACTGAACCCTCTCGCCGCACAATACACAAAATTTTCAGTTTTTTATATATGTTTTTTATTAGTCTATCTATCAGATTGGGTATACGTGGTGTCTCCTACGACCTAAAATTCCAACCAGCCATTCCGAATATTTGGATATTTACGATATACTACGCTACCAAGGGAAAAGTTATTGAATTGATGCCTTACATAAGTAAGCAAATATTGAATGTGCTGGTGCTGATATTAGTGATTTAAATCAAGTCTCAATAGATTCATGGACCCTGAAGCAAATGTTCTTCCTTTCGAGCCCAGTCTGCCGGAGAATTCTGAATGGTATTTGAAAAATTTCCAAAAAGAAAAAAACCTGTCTGCTGTACGAATTTCCTTTTCTATCTTGTACACTGCTTAATTTAGATTGACATACATACGTTTAATAGGATATCTATTTATATCAAGCTCGCAACCGTGATTTAAATAAATAAATTATTTTTTAATGTTCTTAGACACAATCAAATTTCAAGGTAAATCATTGGAAATTAGTTATTTGATTTAATATCTTCACCATATTTAAATTATGGAATATCCAGTTTGTTAATTTTTGAAAAACCGCCGCCAGATTTTGATAATTTATATTTCAGTGAAAATGAACTTTTTAATGCAAACCTGTGCAAAACAGGTTATTTTTTTGTAAATTGCTCTATTTAATTGATTAAACTTTATCTTAGGTATTACATCCAAGAACAGTAGAACATCATTTGTACCATGCGCTGACATGAAATTGATATGGTGTGAGCTTTAGTCAAACTTTGAAGCAATATTTATAAATGCGACTACTATTTATGAACAACGAAAATGTCATGAACAAGACTGAATTATTCTGCATATTTATTTAAGTTTCTCTTTGGCGACGAGTTCGTTAGATCACCTAGGTAAATCTCCAGTTAAACTGGAGATAATGGGTTCCCAGTTGTAACACATTTACCCCGTTTATAAATACTTCCATTGGTACAAATTTTTACATCTTTCGTGCACAACAAAATAAGTTTTATCTGGATTTTGTAATGTGATAGATTTTGATTTAGTACATGAACTATAATGTAAATTGTTTTTTCAAATTGTACATATTAAATTAAATACGTCATATCAAAACACACCATAATGTAATTTTCAACAATTATATTTTTAATTTTTCTATCAAATTCAAAGAAATCGGCACACAGAATAATAACATAGAAATTTACGCAACGGTTCCAGTATAAGGACTAACTGTTTAGCCAACGTATACAACAGAGAATTGACCGTTGATAATATTGGACACTTATGAGTTTTGGTAGTCCATACACAGTTGGAGTAGAAAATTAAACTGGCTTGAACCTCTGCGCAACAATATTTTAAATAAAACCGGCATCAATTAATATTTCACTTTTATTTATTTCTGTCCACTCAACTGTAACTATATCATGTTATGTATCTCCAGATGCAAACGTTTAATATAATCTCTCTAAAGCTTCCCTAGTTTTGTGTATGATCGTATTTAGTATTACGATTTCTGTTCAAGCGCATTAGAATTTTTACATATCAATAAATGCTACTCAACAAATGAAATGGTTTCAGATGTGTGGACCGATAAATCAAAGTAGCCCTCAAACTTTTTTTTATACGCAGTACTTGTTGGTTCTACGTCTAATAGAAATTCAAATTCCGCCGCAGAATAAATATCGATTGTATCTGAAGGTTGAATTTCATAATTTCAGCTAATCAATTGTGCCTCCATTTTAGATGAGCAATTTTTATTTGTAATAGACTATGCACATGTTCATCATTATCAGTCGTTTTCTAATAGCTTCAATACTCCTGTTTTGTATTTCATTAAAATTAGTGGCAAACACTTCAGAAATCGCATTCGTAAACTAAAACTAAAATTCAAGAATCCTTCTCATACATAATTAGAGTATTGTGAATTTTATTAAAGCTTTCATTCTAAAGTAAAATTTCAACATCTAAGGCTGCTCATCGTTAGCACTAGAGTCATGCATGGTAATGTTAATTAAAGGATCGTGTCATGTTGGCTGTATTGTATACTTTTGCAGAAACAATATACACTTTCACATCAGTAACAAACTTGAGTGCAAACACGTATGAAAAATTGTGTATGCAAGTAATGTTTGAGCTGTTCGGCTTCTCACCAATGAATTTATATAGAGTACCTGGTTTATTTGTTAGTATCATTTATTCTCAGGAAAATGTCATTTAACTTTGAAATTAGGTATTTATCTATAACAATTATTTCAAGTGCCTTTTGATTAAAATAAATTGTTAATTTACATTGTCACAAACGCCGATAACTGTAAAAAATAATAATAGAAAGCAATAAAACTACCACCCGGTGTGTGGCTATGTAAGAGCAGTTGCGGGGATATAAAAATAGTGAGGTATATCGTCTGTACAAATACGCATTTTTGACAAATTATGCTTATAACTATTTGCGTAGCAAATTATTGATAAAATAAATGAATCGTCAAAGCAAAATAATGCAAGCCAAATACAATAAATATATTTATATTTGATAAAGCTAACTTATTGTAATTCAACAGTAAAATATTTTCTAAAAATGATCATTAAACAGAAATTTATCGGTTTTCATTACTGCAAAAACAAAACAAGCCATGAAATAATTATGCATTTTATATTTTTTTAAATCTCCCAGTTTTCTGAAATATTACAAACAAGTTATAGGCAAGCAAACTAACAATTAATTATATATAAACATAATTAATAATTAACAAAAAAGAAAGAATTACAAAATCATTAAAGGAATAAAATTTTAACTAACAAAACATTAAATAGACGAATAACAATTTAAATAACTTACTAAAAAATAAATATTTCCTTAACAAATTACCGGATAAATAAAGTAATTAATTATCTAACCAAATAACTATCTAATTAACTAACTAACTAAATAAATAAATATACAGCTAACATATTATATAACTAACTAAGTAACTAACTAATTAACAAATTAATTAAATAACTAATTAATTATCTATTTAACTAACTATATACCTGAATATCTGACTTGATATCTAACCAACTGATCAATAAACTAAATAATTAAATATTACACTGAATGACAAACAAATTAAAATTTAAAAAATTTCAAACTGAACAGAGAATTAATTTAAAACAAACCTAGCTAATTAAATATCTTATGTTTAGCCTACTTCCCTTTAGAGAGTGAATAAGTTTTACTCTATAACTAAATTAAAAATATTTTTTAAAACATAAATTTATGCACGACAGAATGTCTATCAATATATATATATATATATATATATATATATATATATATATATGAATGGTGAACTAGTAACGATATATATATATATATATATATATATACATGAGAAAATTAAGCTTTTGAGAAACATAAAATAAATATATATGGATGTATATTAAGATACTGTAAAGATAATATGATTTATTGTAACCTTCTATTAAAAATTTATTTATCTTGTCAGCTGAATAAAGAAAATACACAGAATGGGTGAGGAAGTGCTCCATGAATTTATTTTTGGTTATGCATTAGGTGTTCTTTCCTAGTAACAAATTCCTTCAAATAAGACAAAAGGATATACCAAAGCCAGAATGAACAAAAGGCGTTATCTCATGTAGAAAACCATTTCTTGCTTACTGGCGACTTCACAATAGGAACCATTTCGACGCCCTATACCCATTATAATTTTGGTCAATATATGTGGTAGCCGAGTCGGTATATGTTACTAACAAATTGGATTTCAAAATATATTAAATTTCGCAGAATTTCTAATTATAGATAATTTTTAATATCTGTTACACCAGCAAATCCATAAGCTCAGCTATTGATCGATATCATTTATCTTGTTTAGCGCATATCATGACATAATTCAATAAAATAAGTAATTATTATATATTGTTTGTTGTTGATAACTAATAAATATGCAATTGTGTATTAGGTGTTGCGTACCTGGTGACACATTTGTTCAAACAGGACCAGAAGGGTAAATTATATTCAGCATGATCGAAATGTGTAATCTCTTGTACGCATGCATTTCGCATTTGGTGATGTCTTTACAGTAGAAGCATATACCCATTACATATTTGGTCAATATATGTCGAAAGATTATACGGTACTATCTACTATATGAATATGTCTTCAAGCAGCAATGGAGTTAATTTCTAATAAAGTCAGAAGGGGTTGTACTTCTCAATTTGTTGAAGTTTAACTGATCTTGAAATCCAGTCTTGTTACCATGTACAGACTCATCAAACATCGTGTCGATATTTTTTTATAGGATCAGTATATAATATATATTGTGAGTTGGGTTTGAATTCGCATTGTTCAAGACTTTTTTTGAAGTTAATTCAACTACTGCTGGTATACAAGTTCGTACCGTTTAATTGTCATACATTTATTGAACATGTATTTGGTGAGTGTATGGCGTAATATCCACTCCTACTGATTAGTTTCCAGTAAGCACGAGACTAACGTATACATAAAATTACACGTTGTGTTCATGCTCACCTTAGTTTATTATTCTGGTTCTCTTTTAACTAATTTTTACCTTTGTATGCTACAAGTAATATAAAGTTGCACTTATTGCGAATTTAATTTAATGCTGTTATTATAACCGCGAAATGTGTTGACTGATGTCGATCAAGGCTAGAATGTACGGATTTTCTGGATTCGTAAATGTTCAGAAGTAGTTTGAATTCTCCAATTATAGATAATGAGTTGGATTTGAATTCGCATTGTCGAAGACTTTATATGGAATTAACTCTACTACTGCTTGAAAATACATTCCTAGTAGTGATTGTACCGTCCTTTTGTGTAAACTGAAACCCAGCTTTACGAAAAATTATATAAATTTTGGTTTGATCCCCGTTAATGCGTTCGCCATTTGTTCTGCTGATCAGCAACTCATCAGTAATTTACACATAGATTATTTTGCTCCGTCTTGCCAACTAGGCAAGAAAGATTTTACTTGTGTGGATTCGAAATCAGATAGCTTTACTGCAATAAATGGCTCAATTATTGTCTAAAAAATTACGAAATTTCCTTCTTATAAAATCATCTACTGTACTGGAAATGATAAAAATTACTTGGTTTAATAATCAAAATTCCAGTTTGTTAACCAGCAACTCAACGTGATTTTACAAACTCAAGTTAAATTTATAGACGCATTTTGATATTTAGTGATCATCGGAAGAGCACGATAGCAATCTTTGTAACAAGGATTAAACTGTGATATAGATATAATAAACGATAAATCATAACTTCAGTTTAAAGTCATGCTGTTATTATATAGATTTTATTTAATAAATGTCAGCTGCACATTCTCACTTGTTCAATGATTAATCAAATCACACAGCAATATGTACCTCAATAAGGGAATTGCTACAAATTCTTACGAAAATTTAAGTCTTTATAAATTATCTCCGGTGTTTGAAGCGCGTTCAGCATTATTGAAAAATGAATGCACAAAACTAAATATCAAAAAATGCTTAATTTCGCAGATAGTAGGCAGTAAAATTATTTAGCAGATATTCAACAGTTTAGTACTTGCAACTAATATCACGCGAGGACACGTTTGAAAAGGCTGGCAGACATTAAACGAACACACACGTACCAAATATAAATTTACGTATGCAGATATAAACATATTTTATTCGTCTTTGCATTTATGCCTGGCATATATGGCGTACATATATGAATATAAAGAGGTGTTTTATTCAATATAGTGTGCATAATAAAATGTTTCCAAAAATCGTGGCAATACAAAAGGTAACGCTCCCAATAAACGACTGACTTTTAAATGCGGCCGACAGCAAATTTTAGACAACTGAGTCTTGACAAATAAAAAATAAAAATTCGCAAATAGCGTTGCGGTAAACAACTCAATAGTGAAATTCTGTCCATTGCAAGATCGAAAAGAATATTGCGCTCAAGATAAAAATAGATCGTATGCGGAAAATATTTTTAGAAATTCACTAAAATAAGTTTGAATTAAATATTTCGACCCCTTCAGTAAATCTATCAGTAATTAACGCCATTTAATTCAAACACAAAATCTATTACAGTTAAATACTGTTTGTTGCGAAGATCTAATATATATGCAAGTATGTATTAGGTGTTGCGAACCTAGTAACAAAGTAGTTCAATTGTGACCAGAAGGATAAACCAAAGGCAGCATGAACGGAAAGTATAATCTCATGCACATTCGTTCTGTGCTTACTGGCGACTCATCAGTAGGAGCCGGTATTACGCCCTTTAACCACCATATATTTGGTAGAAGAATATGGAATAATAGGACGCTACAATCTCCTAGACGAATGTGTGAACCTGTAATAGTGAAGCTAACATAATCTAAAGTCAACGACAATGCGACTTCAACGCTAACTCACACCATAAGCAGCAGCAGGCAGCAGGCAGCAGCAGAGCAGCAGCATAAGGGCGTCGAGCCGAAAAGGATACCAATCTGCGAGGCATTGGGTAACCGATACCAACATTATTGTACCGAAAAAGTACATGGTACTAACACTATAATTTCCGAGTCGGTACATGGTACCAAGCTGATGGATATCAATTTATGCTATGGTTCACAAAAATTGAGATATACAACAATCTAGCTGTCTTCTTCGATTGCCGCTTGAATCATAGTTATGTGGGGGAATATAATATACGATGAACTTCTTTCATACTTTGGCTGCCATATCAATAAAACTGTTGAGCAAATTATACTGCATAATCGATGACGACTACAAAGTTATTTCGCCTGTCTTATTCGTTCCATCAGTTTGAAGAATACTATTTTTTGGACTGTCGTCCAAGTAGACTATACTTAGAAAATAAATACACTATTCAGGTTAATTTTCTGTTTACTTTGCCACTTAGAGTATTAGTTCGCTTTATGCGATTTTATGTTGATCATCAAAAACTATGAAATAGTCACATCGTTTTTATAGATAACTGTTATAATTACATATATTGTGCCGTAATTTGAATTTTTTATCTCTTGCCCCTCTTTATAAATGAATTTTGCTCATGCCCGGAAAAAATTCCTTGTAACTAAAGAAATGTTAAAACAAGAGCAATGCTGTAATTTCGACAAACAAATGATCATTGCTTTTGCAGATGGAGATGCCAATTCTTGAAATAAAATTTGCGAGCTTAAGATAAACACCAATCCTAGTGTATCCTATCCGTTTAGCAACAGCATTTTGCTATGTTATGTGACTGGTTAGATGTAATGAGATGTGTGTTTATCTCAAGCTCGCAGACCTGATTTTAAAAATTACATGAAAATGTGACAAAGTTTTAATTATTAATCGTGATTATTACCATTAGATAAATTGAATTCTTATACTATTTTTCAATATCGTGTGGGTTAATACAACGAAGCGCTCATTGCAGTTTCTGTCGATATTAACCTCAACGCTTGTGTTCTATTTCCTATGGGCTTTTGTAAGTGACTCCTGTTTAAATCAACAAAAAACATGATAAACCTTGTCAAGAATGATGCAAATATCTTTTAAATGAATTTTACAATAAGTAGGATTTCTGTTGAAGTTAAGCATTGCATATTTAAAAAATGTTAGTAGATTTGTACAGATTTGCGCCTGAAACAGGACAGGAAGTTCAGTGACTTTCAAGTATGTACTTATAGAAATGCACGTTGAATTACAGCATCTTTCCTTGCTGGAGTAACAGGCGTTCAGAATTAGGTGTAATTCTTCATTTTGGTAAAATTTAGCATATCTTGAAATCAATTGTGTTTGTAACATGTACCGACTCAGTGTCCATGGTGTTGGTACCATGTACCTTTTCGGCAATCATAGTGTTAGTATCAGGTTCGAATTCAACATACATGGTTTTGATACTCTTTACCGACTCGGTACATAATATATATAGTGAGTTGGCTTCAAAGTCGCATTGACATAAATTTTATATGAAGTTAGATCCGCTACTGTTGGTATAAATCTTCGTATAAGAGGATTGTACCGTCCTAATACAAAACAGCATATTTATTAGTTCTACGCCACAAACAGTATGCAACTGTTACATATTTAATTAAATGACGTCGTGATTCGCTGGGGTAACAGGTGTTCAGAAATATTTGTAGTTCTCAATTTTGGTGAACTTTAGAATATCTTGAAATCCATTGTGTTGGTACCATGTACAGACTCGGCAACCATAGTGCTAGTACCATGTACCTATTCGGCAAACATATTGATGGTATCAGGTACGGACACAATAGCAATATTGTTGGTACCATTTAAAGTCTCGGCATATATATTATATATAGTGAGTTGACTTTAAAGATGCATTGTCGAATTCTTTATATGAAGTTAGATTCACTAATGCAGGTTTACACATTCGTATAGGAGGTTGCATTGTCCCATTTTTCCACATTCGTCACCCACATATATAGTAGGTTTAGGGCGTGAAGCCAGCTTCTACTGATAATTCGTCAAGAAGCACGAAACGAATGTTCGCATGAGATTATCTCTCTTTTTGTTATAAGAATAACAAAACTTCCTTTATTCTCTTGAAATAATGGTGCATTGTTTTTTCATCTTAAGTTAATTTTCCATTGACGTCTTCGTTTACATACTGTTTAGATCATCAGAAAATTTAGAGACTTAAACTTCGATGACCAAACGCTGCCATTTCGCAAATATAATTTTAAATATTGTCTGGTCCAATCCAGAACCTTTGGAAACTCCTGATATAAGTCTTAACAAACTGGATGGAGTTTAATTAACTTGACTAACCATATTCATATTATGTAAGTAAAATTGTAGTAGTCTAAATGTAGCCGGCTTAATCTATAATGAACTAATCGCTTACATAATGGCTTCACAGGTACGGAGCCAAACGCTTTTGATATACCAAAAAAGACTATTAGCGCATCCATATTTTTCTCATCAAGAACTTCTGCATAATTCCACACGGACAGGATACTCGTGATAGTCGAGCGTCCTAACTTAACTCCATACTGACTTATATCAAAGTCTAATGGGGGATTGGAGTCACGGTGTTCAAGTATAAATTGTTCAATTATCTTCAAGAATGAAGGAATTGTTGGGATAGATCTATAATAATTGGCACTAGTTGATCGCCTAACTTGAAACGACGGCCGTACTACGATTGTTGAAATACTATATGATATAACGTAATCAACCAAATATTTTTTTCAAAAATTAGCAAATTGCGTTTAGGAGCACATTAGGCAAATAAAGAACATTGTCAATCGATACTCATAAATTATCCTTTTGTCTCTTAAATTTGACTTTCATCATTGATATAACTAGCATATCACAGTTTATTAAAAAAAACTGTTTATGGAAATATAGATTTCGAGTAACACAGCCACGGAAAGCATCGTTATGAATAAATGGTGCCTCAATAACTCGCGGAATCATTGATTCTTGAAGGCTACTTATAGATAGCAGCATAAGGCGCGCGGCGGCGCATATGGCAAGCTGCAGAAAGTATATTCATGACTGCATGGAAATTGTGCAGCCTACGTTTTCAGTCAATTAAATGTGAGAGACTACTAGAGGTGAGTATAGCATATCTAATTTTGCTCTCTATATACATGCAATGCGGTTTGATCCCCGATAGTTAATTTGCCGTCGTACTCTGATGATGATCTTGGAAGGTCGAAACACGTCAGTATGTGTGACTGACGATAGTTGTGCTATGTTATTCCACAACTGGTTAAATACAATGCGATTCGTGTTTACTTCAAGCTCGCAAATATGATTTAAACATTTGTTACCACCGCCCGCGCAACCATTGTTGATTTTATTGTTTACGTTTTGAGAGTTGCATATTGGATTATAAATACAACCCTTCTAAGTCACATATCAATTCAATATCTAGTGGCAACTTTCGGCTCTCATTACCTCTTTACTTACAGGAGTTATACAGTAGTCTATACTCTATCTTTGGGTTTTTCTCAAACTTATTCAGTATTATTGTTTCTTATCTGTTGCGTATTGCCAAAAATGCAGAGTTTATTTCATCAACCATCTAGTTTACTCTCAAAATTTTAATATTGT
>JAQBSW010007555.1:0-40081 GCA_029291075.1 Eudiplozoon nipponicum | reverse complement strand
CAAAACACCGAAGACTAATATTAGCACACTCATCCATCTCGTGTTTAAAACGCGATTTGTGTTTAATTCAGCTCTGAACCCTTACAGCGATGCATTTCTTTGTATAGTGGCTTATTAATTTAGAATATCCTCCGCTCGATCCGTTAATGATAAGAGTTGTCGTTTGATAAGTGGTAAATTTACTATTTGGCATAACCCAGATAATTAACTCGAAGAAAAAAGAAGGGCCTTTTTTATTAACATTGAGCACATCTTTCTTCTTAAATAGTTGGACTCAATCTCTAATTTCATTTGCTCTGAGAATCTGCTTATTTCCAGCAGAACTGTCACTGCTAAAAGTTTTCTCAAAATTAAGATTGTCAGTATGCTCTTTATGTTCAAGGCGATTACAAATAGAATCAATTTAAAGAAAAGTATGACAAAAACACACGATATATTTGACTAATATCTAAATCTTATTTAAATTTAGACAATATTGTTCAGAAAGACTGTTGACAGACCCTAATTTGGATTCAAGGCTTTTATAAAACAGTGTCTTCAATAAAAGAATAATTTAAAGTTGATAAATAA
The DNA here is from genome assembly GCA_029291075.1 of Eudiplozoon nipponicum. Classification (NCBI taxonomy): domain Eukaryota; kingdom Metazoa; phylum Platyhelminthes; class Monogenea; order Mazocraeidea; family Diplozoidae; genus Eudiplozoon; species Eudiplozoon nipponicum. Next base: position 39,511 of record JAQBSW010007555.1, on the reverse strand, counting down.
TTTGTAGTTTAGCCATTATTGTGCCTTTATAATTTGATTTTAGAAATGAATCATTCGTGGCAGTACTTATTTATCCTAAAGTATATCTGTTCAACAGACATAAAAATGTCATTTTCTTAATTAAACGAACTTTGGTTGCGCGGGTGGTGATAAAAATAATAATAATCAAGGTTCCGGTCTTGATATAAACACCTGATCCATTATTTACTTACATATGTCAGAGTAAACTAAGAATTGTATAGTGTAGAAAATGCAATTCCTCCAGTAGACCGGTTTCGTCCTTATTGGGAACTCGTCAAGTAATGGCCAAAACACCGAAGACTAATATTAGCACACTCATCCATCTCGTGTTTAAAACGCGATTTGTGTTTAATTCAGCTCTGAACCCTTACAGCGATGCATTTCTTTGTATAGTGGCTTATTAATTTAGAATATCCTCCGCTCGATCCGTTAATGATAAGAGTTGTCGTTTGATAAGTGGTAAATTTACTATTTGGCATAACCCAGATAATTAACTCGAAGAAAAAAGAAGGGCTTTTTTACTAACATTGAGCACATCTTTCTTCTTAAATAGTTGGACTCAATCTCTAATTTCATTTGCTCTGAGAATCTGATTATTTCCAGCAGAACTGTCACTGCTAAAAGTTTTCTCAAAATTAAGATTGCCAGTATGCTCTTTATGTTCAAGGCGATTACAAATAGAATCAATTTAAAGAAAAGTATGACAAAAACACACGATATATTTGACTAATATCTAAATCTTATTTAAATTTAGACAATATTGTTCAGAAAGACTGTTGACAGACCCTAATTTGGATTCAAGGCTTTTATAAAACAGTGTCTTCAATAAAAGAATAATTTAAAGTTGATAAATAATTTGTAGTTTAGCCATTATTGTGCCTTTATAATTTGATTTTAGAAATGAATCATTCGTGGAAGTACATATTTATCCTAAAGTATATCTGTTCAACAGACATAAAAATGTCATTTTCTTAATTAAACGAACATTGGTTGCGCGGGTGGTGATAAAAATAATAATAATCAAGGTTCCGGTCTTGATATAAACACCTGATCCATTATTTACTTACATATGTCAGAGTAAACTAAGAATTGTATAGTGTAGAAAATGCAATTCATCCAGTAGACCGGTTTCGTCCTTATTGGGAACTCGTCAAGTAATGGCCAAAACACCGAAGACTAATATTAGCACACTCATCCATCTCGTGTTTAAAACGCGATTTGTGTTTAATTCAGCTCTGAACCCTTACAGCGATGCATTTCTTTGTATAGTGGCTTATTAATTTAGAATATCCTCCGCTCGATCCGTTAATGATAAGAGTTGTCGTTTGATAAGTGGTAAATTTACTATTTGGCATAACCCAGATAATTAACTCGAAGAAAAAAGAAGGGCTTTTTTACTAACATTGAGCACATCTTTCTTCTTAAATTTTCTTAATTAAACGAACATTGGTTGCGCGGGTGGTGATAAAAATTATTATAATCAAGGTTCCAGTCTTGATATAAACACCTGATCCATTATTTACTTACATATGTCAGAGTAAACTAAGAATTGTATAGTGTAGAAAATGCAATTCATCCAGTAGACCGGTTTCGTCCTTATTGGGAACTCGTCAAGTAATGGCCAGGATTTGCCGCGGACAGGACTCGAACCTGGGCACGTCTGCTTCGGAACCTGGTGCTCTAACCACTGAGCCATCCTGCCGCACACTACACTGCATCAATTTTCAGTTATATATTAACTAATGTAAACTGGTTAGTCTATTTTTCCTTTGGCCAGTACATAATGATTTCCGAATAAGGACGAAACCGGTCTACTAGATGAATTGCATTTAATAAACTTTACAATTTTTAGTTTATACTGACATATGTAAGTTATTAATGGGTCAGGTATTTGTATCAAGACCGCAACCTTGATTATAATAATTGTTATCAACACCCGCGCAACCAAAGTTCGTTTAATTATATAAATGTTCATTTAAATACCACTTGCCCATGTAGTGTAGTACCTGTTCAGCATTGATAGATTGGGGATGGTTAGTTGGAAATTTGTGTCTATATGTATGTCATATGAGCTCCACCTAAAGGAAAACAGACTAACCATGTTGCACTATTGAGTAAATAGCTAAAATATGTGTGCAGTGTGGTGTGCGGAAGGATGGCTCAATGATTAGAGCACCAGATTCCGAAGGAGAAGTTCCCGAGTTTCGAGTCATATCCGCGCCAAATTCTGGCCAGTACATGATGACTTCCCTATAAGGACGAACCCGTTCTACTGGATTTATTGGCTTTTCTACACTATAAAATTCTTATTTTATACTGACATATGTAAGTATTTAATGGGTCAGGTGTTTATGTCAAGACCGCAACCTTCATTATAATAATTGTTATCACCACCCGCGGAACGAAATTTCATTTAATTATATAAATGTTCATTTCAATACCACATCCCCATGTAGTGTAGTGCCTGTTCAGCACTGACTAACGATGTTGCATTAGTGAGTAAATAACTAAAATATGTGTGCAGTGTAGTGTGCCGAATGATGGCTCCGTGATTAGAGCATCAAATTCCGAAGCAGAAGTTCCCGAGTTTGGAGTCATGTCGGCGCCATATTCTGGCCAGTACATGATGAGTTTCCAATGAGAACGAAAGCGGTCTACTGGATGAATTGCCTTTTCTCCACTATAAAATTCTTAGTTTATACTGAAATATGCAAGTAATTAATGGGTCTGGTGTTTATATGAAGACGGCAACCTTCATTATAACAATTTTTATCACCACCTGCGCAACCAAAGTTCGTTTAATTATATAAATGTTCATTTCAATACCACTTCCCTATGTAGTGTGGTGTCCGTTCAGTAATGACAGAATGGGGATGGCTATTTGGAACTTTGGGTTTAATTGGATGCCATATGAGCTCCACCTAAAGTAAAATAGACTAACCAAGTTACATTAGTTAGTATATAACTGAAATTTGTGTGCAGTATAATGTGCGGCAGGATGGCTTAGTGATTAGAAGACGAGATTCCGAAGCAGACGTGCCCAGGTTCGATTCCTGCCCGCGGCAAATTCTGGCCAGTATTTGAGGAGCTTCCAATAAGGACGAAACCGGTCTACTGGATGAATTACCTTTTCTACATTATGCAATTCTTTGTTTATACTGACATATGACTAATAAATTTAAATAGAATATGAGTAATTTGGCTCTCAAGCCAAATTAATAACGTAAACTGAAAAAACTCTAAGGTCAATTCTTCTTTGTAATTAATTAATTACTAGGACAATTGGATTTTTACAGTTTACATATTAGTCATTCCTTTGTCCATTTTCTGTGACAAACAAATCTTTAAGGTCAGGTCAGAAAAATTGTAAACGAATCTAATTTGTACGCTCTGCATAGAACACTTTATGCCTGTCTGAGTATATCTCTGTTCCTTGGTTGTTAGTTTATGCATCGTTGAGTAATTTGTTAACGGAATGTTCAGGTGAGCAGTGTCTTCTCAATATAAGTCTATGGGATTTTTATGCTATTTATTCTTAATTTTCATGAAAAACATAAGATTGATCAGTAGGAAAATATAAAGCACACCCGGCCAGATCAGTCTGAAGCACAGGGCCGAGTTTGAAGTCTGTAAAATTAAATTTCTATGAGTATTTAGAGTTGATAATCTTACTCTCAGAATAATAACAATAAGTAGAATGTATATTTCCTAAACAAAATCTGAGTGGTGCTTGCAGTAGCCGAACTCGGCCCTCAGTCGCTACCCAGGGTAGCTGCTAGGATAATCGGAGTGATTCCTAGAGTGTTGCAATGAGGTTGTTTAGTTACTTGGAGTGGTTTTTAGGGTCCCTAGTATGGGAGTTAGGGTTGTTGCTAGGGTAATCATTGTGATTGCTAGGGCCCCAGGGGTACAAATTACACCTCACTGTGGAGTATGTTTTCGCACAGCATGAAAGCTGCTCCAAATGGGGCGATTAACATGTTTCTACGACACTCTCTCTCGGAGCTATGATCCGTCGAAGTTGGCCGCTATACATTGTCTACGGGATTTTTGGGGCGATTTGTCGTTCACTGTGCGAACGTTGTACGTCCGATCGCTTATATAAGTCATAGCATATCTCTCCGCACAATTTGATGACTCTTTTGTGGGTCTGTAACAAAAACTGCGGGACAAGTTATGCGCCAAAATTTGTACGGAAGAAAAATAAGAATTATAACAAATATGGTGCATAGTAATAGTGTGCTTTGCCTTCAGCAAGCACCACTAATAATAACAAATAAATAATTTGATTGAAACAGTTTTCCTTCTATTATAAAGAAATTCATATTCATTTAATTGCTGCAGTCGATTAACAGTATGCGTATGTGCCTACGCTTTTAAATAATAAGCAAAATTTTAAACTTAATCACAAAATTGTTGATAAGAATTCAAAATAGCATATGATATATAATGCATTCCGTCCTCTAGGCTGTTTTCATAGAATCTCAAAATGTAGAAAAGTCAACTCATCCCGCATTTTTTAAATCTGAATTTTGACTAAAACAGATAATTTCCCAGTAGTTTCTTTCTTATTGTACTTCAGACTCATAGTTGTGTGTCACATTACAGCTATTGTTTTCACATTCCAACTTAATACAGATTCCGGTTATGCCATCATTTTGCGCTCATCCTTCCTCTTGTCCACTTTTATGTGCTTCAATTAAGGATTCAATTTTCTGATTACACGTTTGATTTTATAGCTCATTGATTTGAACGCAGTTTTGCGTCTTCCAACCCAACTTTACCCATTGAGATCATTCTAGTAATAGAGAACTTCAAATATTTCGAATAAATAATAAATCTGACCAAGTTACATTAGTTAGTATATAACTGAAAATTGTGTGCAGTGCAGTGTGCGGCAGGATGGCTCAGTGGTTAGAGCACCAGATTCTGAAGCAGACGTGCGCAAGTTCGAGTCCGGTCCGCGGCAAATCCTGGCCGGTATATGATGAGTTCCCAATTAGTACGAAACCGGTCTACTGGATGAATTGCCTTCTTTACACTATACAATTCTTAGTTTATACTGACATTTGTAAATAATTAATGGATCAGGTGTTTATATCAAGACCGCAACCTTGATTATAATAACTATTATCACCGCCCGCGCAACCAATGTTCGTTTAATTATCTAAATGTTCATTTCAATTTCACTTCCCCATGTAGTGTTGTGTCTGTTCAGTAATGACAGATTGGGGATGGTTAGTTGGAACTTTGGGTCTAAATGGATATCATATGACCTCCATCTGAAGAAGAATAGACTAAGCAAGTTACATTAGCTAGTTTATCACTGAAAATTGTGTGCAATGTTGTGTGGGGCATGATAGTTTAGTGGTTAGAGCACCAGATTCCGAAGCAGTTGTGTCCAGATTCGAGTCGTGTCCGCGACAAATTCTGGCCAGTATTTGATGAGTTCCCAGTAAGGACGAAACCGATCTACTGGACGAATTGCCTTTTCTTCACTATGCAATTCTTTGTTTATACTGACATATGTAAATAATTAATGGATCAGGTGTTTATATCAAGACCGCAACCTTGATTATAATAATTGTTATCACCACCCGCGCAACCAATGTTCGTTTATTTTATAAATGTTCATTTCAATCCCAATTCCCCATGTAGTGTGGTGTCCGTTCAGTAATGACAGATTGGGGATGGCTATTTGGAACTTTGGGTTTAAATGGATGCCATATGAGCTCCACCTAAAGTAAAACAGACTAACCAAGTTACATTAGTTAGTATATAACTGAAAATTGTGTGCAGTATAATGTGCGGCAGGATGGCTCAGTGATTAGAGGACCAGATTCCGAAGCAGACGTGCCCAGGTTCGATTCCTGCCCGCGGCAAATTCTGGCCAGTATTTGAGGAGTTCCCAATAAGGACGAAACCGGTCCACTGGATGAATTGCCTTTTCTACACTATGCAATTCTTTGTTTATACTGACATATGACTAATAACAATAATAATAAATTTAAATAGAATATGAGTAATTTGGCTCTCAAGCCAAATTAATAACGTAAACTGAAAAAACTCTAAGGTCAATTCTTCTTTGTAATTAATTAATTACTAGGACAATTGGATTTTTACAGTTTACATATTAGTCATTCCTTTGTCCATTTTCTGTGACAAACAAATCTTTAAGGTCAGGTAAGAAAAATTGTAAACGAATCTAATTTGTACGCTCTGCATAGAACACTTTATACCTGTCTGAGTATATCTCTGTTCCTTGGTTGTTAGTTTATGCATCGTTGAGAAATTTGTTAACGGAATGTTCAGGTGAGCAGTGTCTTCTCAATATAAGTCTATGGGATTTTTATGCTATTTATTCTTAATTTTTATGAAAAACATAAGACTGATCAGTAGGAAAATATAAAGCACACCTGGCCAGATCAGTCTGAAGCGCACGGCCGAGTTTGAAGTCTGTAAAATTAAAGTTCTATGAGTATTTAGAGTTGATAATCTTACTCTCAGAATTATAACAATAAGTAGAATGTATATTTCCTAAAGAAAATGTGAGTTGTGCTTGTAGTAGCCGAACTCGGCCCTCAGTTGCTACCCATGTTAGCTGCTAGGATAATCGGAGTGATTCCTAGAGTGTTGCAATGAGGTTGTTTAGTTACTTGGAGTGGTTTTTAGGGTCGCTAGTATGGGAGTTAGGGTTGTTGCTAGTGTAATCATTGTGATTGCTAGGGCCCCAGGGGTACAAATTACACCTCACTGTGGAGTATGTTTTCGCACAGCATGAAAGCTGCTCCAAATGGGGCGATTAACATGTTTCTACGACACTCTCTCTCTGTCGGAGCTATGATCCGTCGAAGTTGGCCGCTATACATTGTCTACGGGATTTTTGGGGCGATTTGTCGTTCACTGCGCGAACGTTGTACGTCCGATCGCTTATATAAGTCATAGCATATCTCTCCGCACAATTTGATGACACTTTTGTGGGTCTGTAACAAAAACTGCGGGACAAGTTATGCGCCAAAATTTGTACGGAAGAAAAATAAGAATTATAACAAATATGGTGCATAGTAATAGTGTGCTTTGCCTTCAGCAAGCACCACTAATAATAACAAATAAATAATTTGATTGAAACAGTTTTCCTTCTATTATAAAGAAATTCATATTCATTTAATTGCTGCAGTCGATTAACAGTATGCGTATGTGCCTACGTTTTTAAATAATAAGCAAAATTTTAAACTTAATCACAAAATTGTTGATAAGAATTCAAAATAGCATATGATATATAATGCATTCCGTCCTCTAGGCTGTTTTCATAGAATCTTAAAATGTAGAAAAGTCAACTTATCCCGCATTTTTTTAAATCTGAATTTTGACTAAAACAGATAATTTTCCAGTAGTTCCTTTCTTATTGCACTTCAGACTCATAGTTGTGTGTCACATTACAGCTATTGTTTTCACATTCCAACTTAATACAGATTCCGGTTATACCATCATTTTACGCTCATCCTTCCTCTTGTCCACTTTTATGTGCTTCAATTAAGGATTCAAATTTCTGATTACACGTTTGATTTATAACTCATTGATATGAAAGCTTTTTTGCGTCTTTCAACCCAACTTTACCCATTGAGATCATTCTAGTAATAGAGAACTTCAAATATTTCGAATAAATAATAAATCTGACCAAGTTACATTAGTTAGTATATAACTGAAAATTGTGTGCAGTGTAGTGTGCGGCAGGATGGCTCAGTGGTTAGAGCACCAGATTCTGAAGCAGACGTGCGCAAGTTCGAGTCCGGTCCGCGGCAAATCCTGGCCGGTATATGATGAGTTCCCAATTAGTACGAAACCGGTCTACTGGATGAATTGCCTTCTTTACACTATACAATTCTTAGTTTATACTGACATTTGTAAATAATTAATGGATCAGGTGTTTATATCAAGACCGCAACCTTGATTATAATAACTATTATCACCGCCCGCGCAACCAATGTTCGTTTAATTATCTAAATGTTCATTTCAATTTCACTTCCCCATGTAGTGTTGTGTCTGTTCAGTAATGACAGATTGGGGATGGTTAGTTGGAACTTTGGGTCTAAATGGATATCATATGACCTCCATCTGAAGAAGAATAGACTAAGCAAGTTACATTAGCTAGTTTATCACTGAAAATTGTGTGCAATGTTGTGTGGGGCATGATAGTTTAGTGGTTAGAGCACCAGATTCCGAAGCAGTTGTGTCCAGATTCGAGTCGTGTCCGCGACAAATTCTGGCCAGTATTTGATGAGTTCCCAGTAAGGACGAAACCGATCTACTGGACGAATTGCCTTTTCTTCACTATGCAATTCTTTGTTTATACTGACATATGTAAATAATTAATGGATCAGGTGTTTATATCAAGACCGCAACCTTGATTATAATAATTGTTATCACCACCCGCGCAACCAATGTTCGTTTATTTTATAAATGTTCATTTCAATCCCAATTCCCCATGTAGTGTGGTGTCCGTTCAGTAATGACAGATTGGGGATGGCTATTTGGAACTTTGGGTTTAAATGGATGCCATATGAGCTCCACCTAAAGTAAAACAGACTAACCAAGTTACATTAGTTAGTATATAACTGAAAATTGTGTGCAGTATAATGTGCGGCAGGATGGCTCAGTGATTAGAGGACCAGATTCCGAAGCAGACGTGCCCAGGTTCGATTCCTGCCCGCGGCAAATTCTGGCCAGTATTTGAGGAGTTCTCAATAAGGACGAAACCGGTCTACTGGATGAATTGCCTTTTCTACACTATGCAATTCTTTGTTTATACTGACATATGACTAAATAACAATAATAATAAATTTAAATAGAATATGAGTAATTTGGCTCTCAAGCCAAATTAATAACGTAAACTGAAAAAACTCTAAGGTCAATTCTTCTTTGTAATTAATTAATTACTAGGACAATTGGATTTTTACAGTTTACATATTAGTCATTCCTTTGTCCATTTTCTGTGACAAACAAATCTTTAAGGTCAGGTCAGAAAAATTGTAAACGAATCTAATTTGTACGCTCTGCATAGAACACTTTATGCCTGTCCTTTGTCCATTTTCTGTGACAAACAAATCTTTAAGGTCAGGTCAGAAAAATTGTAAACGAATCTAATTTGTACGCTCTGCATAGAACACTTTATGCCTGTCTGAGTATATCTCTGTTCCTTGGTTGTTAGTTTATGCATCGTTGAGTAATTTGTTAACGGAATGTTCAGGTGAGCAGTGTCTTCTCAATATAAGTCTATGGGATTTTTATGCTATTTATTCTTAATTTTTATGAAAAACATAAGACTGATCAGTAGGAAAATATAAAGCACACCCGGCCAGATCAGTCTGAAGCACAGGGCCGAGTTTGAAGTCTGTAAAATTAAAGTTCTATGAGTATTTAGAGTTGATAATCTTACTCTCAGAATAATAACAATAAGTAGAATGTATATTTCCTAAAGAAAATGTGAGTGGTGCTTGCAGTAGCCGAACTCGGCCCTCAGTTGCTACCCAGGGTAGCTGCTAGGATAATCGGAGTGATTCCTAGAGTGTTGCAATGAGGTTGTTTAGTTACTTGGAGTGGTTTTTAGGGTCCCTAGTATGGGAGTTAGGGTTGTTGCTAGGGTAATCATTGTGATTGCTAGGGCCCCAGGGGTACAAATTACACCTCACTGTGGAGTATGTTTTCGCACAGCATGAAAGCTGCTCCAAATGGGGCGATTAACATGTTTCTACGACACTCTCTCTCGGAGCTATGATCCGTCGAAGTTGGCCGCTATACATTGTCTACGGGATTTTTCGGGCGATTTGTCGTTCACTGTGCGAACGTTGTACGTCCGATCGCTTATATAAGTCATAGCATATCTCTCCGCACAATTTGATGACTCTTTTGTGGGTCTGTAACAAAAACTGCGGGACAAGTTATGCGCCAAAATTTGTACGGAAGAAAAATAAGAATTATAACAAATATGGTGCATAGTAATAGTGTGCTTTGCCTTCAGCAAGCACCACTAATAATAACAAATAAATAATTTGATTGAAACAGTTTTCCTTCTATTATAAAGAAATTCATATTCATTTAATTGCTACAGTCGATTAACAGTATGCGTATGTGCCTACGTTTTTAAATAATAAGCAAAATTTTAAACTTAATCACAAAATTGTTGATAAGAATTCAAAATAGCATATGATATATAATGCATTCCGTCCTCTAGGCTGTTTTCATAGAATCTTAAAATGTAGAAAAGTCAACTCATCCCGCATTTTTTTAAATCTGAATTTTGACTAAAACAGATAATTTTCCAGTAGTTCCTTTCTTATTGCACTTCAGACTCATAGTTGTGTGTCACATTACAGCTATTGTTTTCACATTCCAACTTAATACAGATTCCGGTTATACCATCATTTTACGCTCATCCTTCCTCTTGTCCACTTTTATGTGCTTCAATTAAGGATTCAAATTTCTGATTACACGTTTGATTTATAACTCATTGATATGAAAGCTTTTTTGCGTCTTTCAACCCAACTTTACCCATTGAGATCATTCTAGTAATAGAGAACTTCAAATATTTCGAATAAATAATAAATCTGACCAAGTTACATTAGTTAGTATATAACTGAAAATTGTGTGCAGTGTAGTGTGCGGCAGGATGGCTCAGTGGTTAGAGCACCAGATTCTGAAGCAGACGTGCGCAAGTTCGAGTCCGGTCCGCGGCAAATCCTGGCCGGTATATGATGAGTTCCCAATTAGTACGAAACCGGTCTACTGGATGAATTGCCTTCTTTACACTATACAATTCTTAGTTTATACTGACATTTGTAAATAATTAATGGATCAGGTGTTTATATCAAGACCGCAACCTTGATTATAATAACTATTATCACCGCCCGCGCAACCAATGTTCGTTTAATTATATAAATGTTCATTTCAATTCCACTTCCCCATGTAGTGTTGTGTCTGTTCAGTAATGACAGATTGGGGATGGTTAGTTGGAACTTTGGGTCTAAATGGATGTCATATGAGCTCCACCTGAAGAAGAATAGACTAAGCAAGTTACATTAGCTAGTATATCACTGAAAATTGTGTGCAATGTAGTGTGCGGCAGGATAGCTCAGTGGTTAGAGCACCAGATTCCGAAGCAGTCGTGCCCAGGTTCGAGTCCTGTCCGCGGCAAATTCTGGCCAGTACTTGATGAGTTCCCAGTAAGGACGAAACCGATCTACTGGACGAATTGCCTTTTCTTCACTATGCAATTCTTTGTTTATACTGACATATGTAAATAATTAATGGATCAGGTGTTTATATCAAGACCGCAACCTTGATTATAATAATTGTTATCACCACCCGCGCAACCAATGTTCGTTTATTTTATAAATGTTCATTTCAATCCCAATTCCCCATGTAGTGTGGTGTCCGTTCAGTAATGACAGATTGGGGATGGCTATTTGGAACTTTGGGTTTAAATGGATGCCATATGAGCTCCACCTAAAGTAAAACAGACTAACCAAGTTACATTAGTTAGTATATAACTGAAAATTGTGTGCAGTATAATGTGCGGCAGGATGGCTCAGTGATTAGAGGACCAGAGTCCGAAGCAGACGTGCCCAGGTTCGATTCCTGCCCGCGGCAAATTCTCGCCAGTATTTGAGGAGTTCTCAATAAGGACGAAACCGGTCTACAAGATGAATTGCCTTTTCTACACTATGCAATTCTTTGTTTATAATGACATATGACAAAATAACAATAATAATAAATTTAAATAGAATATGAGTAATTTGGCTCTCAAGCCAAATTAATAACGTAAACTGAAAAAACTCTAAGGTCAATTCTTCTTTGTAATTAATTAATTACTAGGACAATTGGATTTTTACAGTTTACATATTAGTCATTCCTTTGTCCATTTTCTGTGACAAACAAATCTTTAAGGTCAGGTCAGAAAAATTGTAAACGAATCTAATTTGTACGCTCTGCATAGAACACTTTATGCCTGTCCTTTGTCCATTTTCTGTGACAAACAAATCTTTAAGGTCAGGTCAGAAAAATTGTAAACGAATCTAATTTGTACGCTCTGCATAGAACACTTTATGCCTGTCTGAGTATATCTCTGTTCCTTGGTTGTTAGTTTATGCATCGTTGAGTAATTTGTTAACGGAATGTTCAGGTGAGCAGTGTCTTCTCAATATAAGTCTATGGGATTTTTATGCTATTTATTCTTAATTTTTATGAAAAACATAAGACTGATCAGTAGGAAAATATAAAGCACACCCGGCCAGATCAGTCTGAAGCACAGGGCCGAGTTTGAAGTCTGTAAAATTAAAGTTCTATGAGTATTTAGAGTTGATAATCTTACTCTCAGAATAATAACAATAAGTAGAATGTATATTTCCTAAAGAAAATGTGAGTGGTGCTTGCAGTAGCCGAACTCGGCCCTCAGTTGCTACCCAGGGTAGCTGCTAGGATAATCGGAGTGATTCCTAGAGTGTTGCAATGAGGTTGTTTAGTTACTTGGAGTGGTTTTTAGGGTCCCTAGTATGGGAGTTAGGGTTGTTGCTAGGGTAATCATTGTGATTGCTAGGGCCCCAGGGGTACAAATTACACCTCACTGTGGAGTATGTTTTCGCACAGCATGAAAGCTGCTCCAAATGGGGCGATTAACATGTTTCTACGACACTCTCTCTCGGAGCTATGATCCGTCGAAGTTGGCCGCTATACATTGTCTACGGGATTTTTGGGGCGATTTGTCGTTCACTGTGCGAACGTTGTACGTCCGATCGCTTATATAAGTCATAGCATATCTCTCCGCACAATTTGATGACTCTTTTGTGGGTCTGTAACAAAAACTGCGGGACAAGTTATGCGCCAAAATTTGTACGGAAGAAAAATAAGAATTATAACAAATATGGTGCATAGTAATAGTGTGCTTTGCCTTCAGCAAGCACCACTAATAATAACAAATAAATAATTTGATTGAAACAGTTTTCCTTCTATTATAAAGAAATTCATATTCATTTAATTGCTACAGTCGATTAACAGTATGCGTATGTGCCTACGTTTTTAAATAATAAGCAAAATTTTAAACTTAATCACAAAATTGTTGATAAGAATTCAAAATAGCATATGATATATAATGCATTCCGTCCTCTAGGCTGTTTTCATAGAATCTTAAAATGTAGAAAAGTCAACTCATCCCGCATTTTTTTAAATCTGAATTTTGACTAAAACAGATAATTTCCCAGTAGTTCCTTTCTTATTGCACTTCAGACTCATAGTTGTGTGTCACATTACAGCTATTGTTTTCACATTCCAACTTAATACAGATTCCGGTTATACCATCATTTTACGCTCATCCTTCCTCTTGTCCACTTTTATGTGCTTCAATTAAGGATTCAATTTTCTGATTACACGTTTGATTTTATAACTCATTGATTTGAAAGCTTTTTTGCGTCTTCCAACCCAACTTTACCCATTGAGATCATTCTAGTAATAGAGAACTTCAAATATTTCGAATAAATAATAAATCTGACCAAGTTACATTAGTTAGTATATAACTGAAAATTGTGTGCAGTGTAGTGTGCGGCAGGATGGCTCAGTGGTTAGAGCACCAGATTCTGAAGCAGACGTGCGCAAGTTCGAGTCCGGTCCGCGGCAAATCCTGGCCGGTATATGATGAGTTCCCAATTAGTACGAAACCGGTCTACTGGATGAATTGCCTTCTTTACACTATACAATTCTTAGTTTATACTGACATTTGTAAATAATTAATGGATCAGGTGTTTATATCAAGACCGCAACCTTGATTATAATAACTATTATCACCGCCCGCGCAACCAATGTTCGTTTAATTATCTAAATGTTCATTTCAATTTCACTTCCCCATGTAGTGTTGTGTCTGTTCAGTAATGACAGATTGGGGATGGTTAGTTGGAACTTTGGGTCTAAATGGATATCATATGACCTCCATCTGAAGAAGAATAGACTAAGCAAGTTACATTAGCTAGTTTATCACTGAAAATTGTGTGCAATGTTGTGTGGGGCATGATAGTTTAGTGGTTAGAGCACCAGATTCCGAAGCAGTTGTGTCCAGATTCGAGTCGTGTCCGCGACAAATTCTGGCCAGTATTTGATGAGTTCCCAGTAAGGACGAAACCGATCTACTGGACGAATTGCCTTTTCTTCACTATGCAATTCTTTGTTTATACTGACATATGTAAATAATTAATGGATCAGGTGTTTATATCAAGACCGCAACCTTGATTATAATAATTGTTATCACCACCCGCGCAACCAATGTTCGTTTATTTTATAAATGTTCATTTCAATCCCAATTCCCCATGTAGTGTGGTGTCCGTTCAGTAATGACAGATTGGGGATGGCTATTTGGAACTTTGGGTTTAAATGGATGCCATATGAGCTCCACCTAAAGTAAAACAGACTAACCAAGTTACATTAGTTAGTATATAACTGAAAATTGTGTGCAGTATAATGTGCGGCAGGATGGCTCAGTGATTAGAGGACCAGATTCCGAAGCAGACGTGCCCAGGTTCGATTCCTGCCCGCGGCAAATTCTCGCCAGTATTTGAGGAGTTCTCAATAAGGACGAAACCGGTCTACTAGATGAATTGCCTTTTCTACACTATGCAATTCTTTGTTTATACTGACATATGACAAAATAACAATAATAATAAATTTAAATAGAATATGAGTAATTTGGCTCTCAAGCCAAATTAATAACGTAAACTGAAAAAACTCTAAGGTCAATTCTTCTTTGTAATTAATTAATTACTAGGACAATTGGATTTTTACAGTTTACATATTAGTCATTCCTTTGTCCATTTTCTGTGACAAACAAATCTTTAAGGTCAGGTCAGAAAAATTGTAAACGAATCTAATTTGTACGCTCTGCATAGAACACTTTATGCCTGTCCTTTGTCCATTTTCTGTGACAAACAAATCTTTAAGGTCAGGTCAGAAAAATTGTAAACGAATCTAATTTGTACGCTCTGCATAGAACACTTTATGCCTGTCTGAGTATATCTCTGTTCCTTGGTTGTTAGTTTATGCATCGTTGAGTAATTTGTTAACGGAATGTTCAGGTGAGCAGTGTCTTCTCAATATAAGTCTATGGGATTTTTATGCTATTTATTCTTAATTTTTATGAAAAACATAAGACTGATCAGTAGGAAAATATAAAGCACACCCGGCCAGATCAGTCTGAAGCACAGGGCCGAGTTTGAAGTCTGTAAAATTAAAGTTCTATGAGTATTTAGAGTTGATAATCTTACTCTCAGAATAATAACAATAAGTAGAATGTATATTTCCTAAAGAAAATGTGAGTGGTGCTTGCAGTAGCCGAACTCGGCCCTCAGTTGCTACCCATGGTAGCTGCTAGGATAATCGGAGTGATTCCTAGAGTGTTGCAATGAGGTTGTTTAGTTACTTGGAGTGGTTTTTAGGGTCGCTAGTATGGGAGTTAGGGTTGTTGCTAGGGTAATCATTGTGATTGCTAGGGCCCCAGGGGTACAAATTACACCTCACTGTGGAGTATGTTTTCGCACAGCATGAAAGCTGCTCCAAATGGGGCGATTAACATGTTTCTACGACACTCTCTCTCGGAGCTATGATCCGTCGAAGTTGGCCGCTATACATTGTCTACGGGATTTTTGGGGCGATTTGTCGTTCACTGTGCGAACGTTGTACGTCCGATCGCTTATATAAGTCATAGCATATCTCTCCGCACAATTTGATGACTCTTTTGTGGGTCTGTAACAAAAACTGCGGGACAAGTTATGCGCCAAAATTTGTACGGAAGAAAAATAAGAATTATAACAAATATGGTGCATAGTAATAGTGTGCTTTGCCTTCAGCAAGCACCACTAATAATAACAAATAAATAATTTGATTGAAACAGTTTTCCTTCTATTATAAAGAAATTCATATTCATTTAATTGCTGCAGTCGATTAACAGTATGCGTATGTGCCTACGTTTTTAAATAATAAGCAAAATTTTAAACTTAATCACAAAATTGTTGATAAGAATTCAAAATAGCATATGATATATAATGCATTCCGTCCTCTAGGCTGTTTTCATAGAATCTTAAAATGTAGAAAAGTCAACTCATCCCGCATTTTTTTAAATCTGAATTTTGACTAAAACAGATAATTTCCCAGTAGTTTCTTTCTTATTGTACTTCAGACTCATAGTTGTGTGTTACATTACAGCTATTGTTTTCACATTCCAACTTAATACAGATTCCGGTTATACCATCATTTTACGCTCATCCTTCCTCTTGTCCACTTTTATGTGCTTCAATTAAGGATTCAATTTTCTGATTACACGTTTGATTTTATAACTCATTGATTTGAAAGCTTTTTTGCGTCTTCCAACCCAACTTTACCCATTGAGATCATTCTAGTAATAGAGAACTTCAAATATTTCGAATAAATAATAAATCTGACCAAGTTACATTAGTTAGTATATAACTGAAAATTGTGTGCAGTGTAGTGTGCGGCAGGATGGCTCAGTGGTTAGAGCACCAGATTCTGAAGCAGACGTGCGCAAGTTCGAGTCCGGTCCGCGGCAAATCCTGGCCGGTATATGATGAGTTCCCAATTAGTACGAAACCGGTCTACTGGATGAATTGCCTTCTTTACACTATACAATTCTTAGTTTATACTGACATTTGTAAATAATTAATGGATCAGGTGTTTATATCAAGACCGCAACCTTGATTATAATAACTATTATCACCGCCCGCGCAACCAATGTTCGTTTAATTATATAAATGTTCATTTCAATTTCACTTCCCCATGTAGTGTTGTGTCTGTTCAGTAATGACAGATTGGGGATGGTTAGTTGGAACTTTGGGTCTAAATGGATATCATATGACCTCCATCTGAAGAAGAATAGACTAAGCAAGTTACATTAGCTAGTATATCACTGAAAATTGTGTGCAATGTTGTGTGGGGCATGATAGTTTAGTGGTTAGAGCACCAGATTCCGAAGCAGTTGTGTCCAGATTCGAGTCGTGTCCGCGACAAATTCTGGCCAGTATTTGATGAGTTCCCAGTAAGGACGAAACCGATCTACTGGACGAATTGCCTTTTCTTCACTATGCAATTCTTTGTTTATACTGACATATGTAAATAATTAATGGATCAGGTGTTTATATCAAGACCGCAACCTTGATTATAATAATTGTTATCACCACCCGCGCAACCAATGTTCGTTTATTTTATAAATGTTCATTTCAATCCCAATTCCCCATGTAGTGTGGTGTCCGTTCAGTAATGACAGATTGGGGATGGCTATTTGGAACTTTGGGTTTAAATGGATGCCATATGAGCTCCACCTAAAGTAAAACAGACTAACCAAGTTACATTAGTTAGTATATAACTGAAAATTGTGTGCAGTATAATGTGCGGCAGGATGGCTCAGTGATTAGAGGACCAGATTCCGAAGCAGACGTGCCCAGGTTCGATTCCTGCCCGCGGCAAATTCTGGCCAGTATTTGAGGAGTTCCCAATAAGGACGAAACCGGTCTACTGGATGAATTGCCTTTTCTACACTATGCAATTCTTTGTTTATACTGACATATGACTAATAACAATAATAATAAATTTAAATAGAATATGAGTAATTTGGCTCTCCAAGCCAAATTAATAACGTAAACTGAAAAAACTCTAAGGTCAATTCTTCTTTGTAATTAATTAATTACTAGGACAATTGGATTTTTACAGTTTACATATTAGTCATTCCTTTGTCCATTTTCTGTGACAAACAAATCTTTAAGGTCAGGTCAGAAAAATTGTAAACGAATCTAATTTGTACGCTCTGCATAGAACACTTTATGCCTGTCTGAGTATATCTCTGTTCCTTGGTTGTTAGTTTATGCATCGTTGAGTAATTTGTTAACGGAATGTTCAGGTGAGCAGTGTCTTCTCAATATAAGTCTATGGGATTTTTATGCTATTTATTCTTAATTTTTATGAAAAACATAAGACTGATCAGTAGGAAAATATAAAGCACACCTGGCCAGATCAGTCTGAAGCGCACGGCCGAGTTTGAAGTCTGTAAAATTAAAGTTCTATGAGTATTTAGAGTTGATAATCTTACTCTCAGAATTATAACAATAAGTAGAATGTATATTTCCTAAAGAAAATGTGAGTGGTGCTTGCAGTAGCCGAATTCGGCCCTCAGATGCTACCCTAGGTAGCTGCTAGGATAATCGGAGTGATTCCTAGAGTGTTGCAATGAGGTTGTTTAGTTACTTGGAGTGGTTTTTAGGGTCCCTAGTATGGGAGTTAGGGTTGTTGCTAGGGTAATCATTGTGATTGCTAGGGCCCCAGGGGTACAAATTACACCTCACTGTGGAGTATGTTTTCGCACAGCATGAAAGCTGCTCCAAATGGGGCGATTAACATGTTTCTACGACACACTCTCTCGGAGCTATGATCCGTCGAAGTTGGCCGCTATACATTGTCTACGGGATTTTTGCGGCGATTTGTCGTACACTGTGCGAACGTTGTACGTCCGATCGCTTATATAAGTCATAGCATATCTCTCCGCACAATTTGATGACACTTTTGTGGGTCTGTAACAAAAACTGCGGGACAAGTTATGCGCCAAAATTTGTACGGAAGTAAAATAAGAATTATAACAAATATGGTGCATAGTAATAGTGTGCTTTGCCTTCAGCAAGCACCACTAATAATAACAAATAAATAATTTGATTGAAACAGTTTTCCTTCTATTATAAAGAAATTCATATTCATTTAATTGCTGCAGTCGATTAACAGTATGCGTATGTGCCTACGTTTTTAAATAATAAGCAAAATTTTAAACTTAATCACAAAATTGTTGATAAGAATTCAAAATAGCATATGATATATAATGCATTCCGTCCTCTAGGCTGTTTTCATAGAATCTTAAAATGTAGAAAAGTCAACTCATCCCGCATTTTTTTAAATCTGAATTTTGACTAAAACAGATAATTTCCCAGTAGTTTCTTTCTTATTGTACTTCAGACTCATAGTTGTGTGTTACATTACAGCTATTGTTTTCACATTCCAACTTAATACAGATTCCGGTTATACCATCATTTTACGCTCATCCTTCCTCTTTTCCACTTTTATGTGCTTCAATTAAGGATTCAATTTTCTGATTACACGTTTGATTTTATAACTCATTGATTTGAAAGCTTTTTTGCGTCTTCCAACCCAACTTTACCCATTGAGATCATTCTAGTAATAGAGAACTTCAAATATTTCGAATAAATAATAAATCTGACCAAGTTACATTAGTTAGTATATAACTGAAAATTGTGTGCAGTGTAGTGTGCGGCAGGATGGCTCAGTGGTTAGAGCACCAGATTCTGAAGCAGACGTGCGCAAGTTCGAGTCCGGTCCGCGGCAAATCCTGGCCGGTATATGATGAGTTCCCAATTAGTACGAAACCGGTCTACTGGATGAATTGCCTTCTTTACACTATACAATTCTTAGTTTATACTGACATTTGTAAATAATTAATGGATCAGGTGTTTATATCAAGACCGCAACCTTGATTATAATAACTATTATCACCGCCCGCGCAACCAATGTTCGTTTAATTATATAAATGTTTATTTCAATCCCAATTCCCCATGTAGTGTGGTGTCCGTTCAGTAATGACAGATTGGGGATGGCTATTTGGAACTTTGGGTTTAAATGGATGCCATATGAGCTCCACCTAAAGTAAAACAGACTAACCAAGTTACATTAGTTAGTATATAACTGAAAATTGTGTGCAGTATAATGTGCGGCAGGATGGCTTAGTGATTAGAGGACCAGATTCCGAAGCAGACGTGCCCAGGTTCGATTCCTGCCCGCGGCAAATTCTGGCCAGTATTTGAGGAGTTCCCAATAAGGACGAAACCGGTCTACTGGATGAATTGCCTTTTCTACACTATGCAATTCTTTGTTTATACTGACATATGACTAATAACAATACATAATAAATTTAAATAGAATATGAGTAAGTTTGGCTCTCAAGCCAAATTAATAACGTAAACTGAAAAAACTCTAAGGCCAATTCTTCTTTGAAATTAATTAATTACTAGGACAATTGGATTTTTACAGTTTACATATTAGTCATTCCTTTGTCCATTTTCTGTGACAAACAAATCTTTAAGGTCAGGTCAGAAAAATTGTAAACGAATCTAATTTGTACGCTCTGCATAGAACACTTTATGCCTGTCTGAGTATATCTCTGTTCCTTGGTTGTTAGTTTATGCATCGTTGAGTAATTTGTTAACGGAATGTTCAGGTGAGCAGTGTCTTCTCAATATAAGTCTATGCGATTTTTATGCTATTTATTCTTAATTTTTATGAAAAACATAAGACTGATCAGTAGGAAAATATAAAGCACACCCGGCCAGATCAGTCTGAAGCACAGGGCCGAGTTTGAAGTCTGTAAAATTAAAGTTCTATGAGTATTTAGAGTTGATAATCTTACTCTCAGAATAATAACAATAAGTAGAATGTATATTTCCTAAAGAAAATGTGAGTGGTGCTTGCAGTAGCCGAACTCGGCCCTCAGTTGCTACCCAGGGTAGCTGCTAGGATAATCGGAGTGATTCCTAGAGTGTTGCAATGAGGTTGTTTAGTTACTTGGAGTGGTTTTTAGGTCGCTAGTATGGGAGTTAGGGTTGTTGCTAGTGTAATCATTGTGATTGCTAGGGCCCCAGGGGTACAAATTACACCTCACTGTGGAGTATGTTTTCGCACAGCATGAAAGCTGCTCCAAATGGGGCGATTAACATGTTTCTACGACACTCTCTCTCGGAGCTATGATCCGTCGAAGTTGGCCGCTATACATTGTCTACGGGATTTTTGGGGCGATTTGTCGTTCACTGCGCGAACGTTGTACGTCCGATCGCTTATATAAGTCATAGCATATCTCTCCGCACAATTTGATGACTCTTTTGTGGGTCTGTAACGAAAACTGCGGGACAAGTTATGCGCCAAAATTTGTACGGAAGAAAAATAAGAATTATAACAAATATGGTGCATAGTAATAGTGTGCTTTGCCTTCAGCAAGCACCACTAATAATAACAAATAAATAATTTGATTGAAACAGTTTTCCTTCTATTATGAAGAAATTCATATTCATTTAATTGCTGCAGTCGATTAACAGTATGCGTATGTGCCTACGTTTTTAAATAATAAGCAAAATTTTAAACTTAATCACAAAATTGTTGATAAGAATTCAAAATAGCATATGATATATAATGCATTCCGTCCTCTAGACTGTTTTCATAGAATCTTAAAATGTAGAAAAGTCAACTCATCCCGCATTTTTTTAAATCTGAATTTTGACTAAAACAGATAATTTCCCAGTAGTTTCTTTCTTATTGTACTTCAGACTCATAGTTGTGTGTTACATTACAGCTATTGTTTTCACATTCCAACTTAATACAGATTCCGGTTATACCATCATTTTACGCTCATCCTTCCTCTTGTCCACTTTTATGTGCTTCAATTAAGGATTCAATTTTCTGATTACACGTTTGATTTTATAACTCATTGATTTGAAAGCTTTTTTGCGTCTTCCAACCCAACTTTACCCATTGAGATCATTCTAGTAATAGAGAACTTCAAATATTTCGAATAAATAATAAATCTGACCAAGTTACATTAGTTAGTATATAACTGAAAATTGTGTGCAGTGTAGTGTGCGGCAGGATGGCTCAGTGGTTAGAGCACCAGATTCTGAAGCAGACGTGCGCAAGTTCGAGTCCGGTCCGCGGCAAATCCTGGCCGGTATATGATGAGTTCCCAATTAGTACGAAACCGGTCTACTGGATGAATTGCCTTCTTTACACTATACAATTCTTAGTTTATACTGACATTTGTAAATAATTAATGGATCAGGTGTTTATATCAAGACCGCAACCTTGATTATAATAACTATTATCACCGCCCGCGCAACCAATGTTCGTTTAATTATATAAATGTTCATTTCAATTTCACTTCCCCATGTAGTGTTGTGTCTGTTCAGTAATGACAGATTGGGGATGGTTAGTTGGAACTTTGGGTCTAAATGGATATCATATGACCTCCATCTGAAGAAGAATAGACTAAGCAAGTTACATTAGCTAGTATATCACTGAAAATTGTGTGCAATGTTGTGTGGGGCATGATAGTTTAGTGGTTAGAGCACCAGATTCCGAAGCAGTTGTGTCCAGATTCGAGTCGAGTCCGCGACAAATTCTGGCCAGTATTTGATGAGTTCCCAGTAAGGACGAAACCGATCTACTGGACGAATTGCCTTTTCTTCACTATGCAATTCTTTGTTTATACTGACATATGTAAATAATTAATGGATCAGGTGTTTATATCAAGACCGCAACCTTGATTATAATAATTGTTATCACCACCCGCGCAACCAATGTTCGTTTAATTATATAAATGTTCATTTCAATCCCAATTCCCCATGTAGTGTGGTGTCCGTTCAGTAATGACAGATTGGGGATGGCTATTTGGAACTTTGGGTTTAAATGGATGCCATATGAGCTCCACCTAAAGTAAAACAGACTAACCAAGTTACATTAGTTAGTATATAACTGAAAATTGTGTGCAGTATAATGTGCGGCAGGATGGCTCAGTGATTAGAGGACCAGATTCCGAAGCAGACGTGCCCAGGTTCGATTCCTGCCCGCGGCAAATTCTGGCCAGTATTTGAGGAGTTCCCAATAAGGACGAAACCGGTCTACTGGATGAATTGCCTTTTCTACACTATGCAATTCTTTGTTTAAACTGACATATGACTAATAACAATAATAATAAATTTAAATAGAATATGAGTAATTTGGCTCTCAAGCCAAATTAATAACGTAAACTGAAAAAACTCTAAGGTCAATTCTTCTTTGTAATTAATTAATTACTAGGACAATTGGATTTTTACAGTTTACATATTAGTCATTCCTTTGTCCATTTTCTGTGACAAACAAATCTTTAAGGTCAGGTCAGAAAAATTGTAAACGAATCTAATTTGTACGCTCTGCATAGAACACTTTATGCCTGTCTGAGTATATCTCTGTTCCTTGATTGTTAGTTTATGCATCGTTGAGTAATTTGTTAACGGAATGTTCAGGTGAGCAGTGTCTTCTCAATATAAGTCTATGGGATTTTTATGCTATTTATTCTTAATTTTTATGAAAAACATAAGACTGATCAGTAGGAAAATATAAAGCACACCCGGCCAGATCAGTCTGAAGCACAGGGCCGAGTTTGAAGTCTGTAAAATTAAAGTTCTATGAGTATTTAGAGTTGATAATCTTACTCTCAGAATAATAACAATAAGTAGAATGTATATTTCCTAAAGAAAATGTGAGTGGTGCTTGCAGTAGCCGAACTCGGCCCTCAGTTGCTACCCAGGGTAGCTGCTAGGATAATCGGAGTGATTCCTAGAGTGTTGCAATGAGGTTGTTTAGTTACTTGGAGTGGTTTTTAGGGTCCCTAGTATGGGAGTTAGGGTTGTTGCTAGGGTAATCATTGTGATTGCTAGGGCCCCAGGGGTACAAATTACACCTCACTGTGGAGTATGTTTTCGCACAGCATGAAAGCTGCTCCAAATGGGGCGATTAACATGTTTCTACGACACTCTCTCTCTCGGAGCTATGATCCGTCGAAGTTGGCCGCTATACATTGTCTACGGGATTTTTGGGGCGATTTGTCGTTCACTGTGCGAACGTTGTACGTCCGATCGCTTATATAAGTCATAGCATATCTCTCCGCACAATTTGATGACTCTTTTGTGGGTCTGTAACAAAAACTGCGGGACAAGTTATGCGCCAAAATTTGTACGGAAGAAAAATAAGAATTATAACAAATATGGTGCATAGTAATAGTGTGCTTTGCCTTCAGCAAGCACCACTAATAATAACAAATAAATAATTTGATTGAAACAGTTTTCCTTCTATTATAAAGAAATTCATATTCATTTAATTGCTACAGTCGATTAACAGTATGCGTATGTGCCTACGTTTTTAAATAATAAGCAAAATTTTAAACTTAATCACAAAATTGTTGATAAGAATTCAAAATAGCATATGATATATAATGCATTCCGTCCTCTAGGCTGTTTTCATAGAATCTTAAAATGTAGAAAAGTCAACTCATCCCGCATTTTTTTAAATCTGAATTTTGACTAAAACAGATAATTTCCCAGTAGTTTCTTTCTTATTGTACTTCAGACTCATAGTTGTGTGTCACATTACAGCTATTGTTTTCACATTCCAACTTAATACAGATTCCGGTTATACCATCATTTTACGCTCATCCTTCCTCTTGTCCACTTTTATGTGCTTCAATTAAGGATTCAATTTTCTGATTACACGTTTGATTTTATAACTCATTGATTTGAAAGCTTTTTTGCGTCTTCCAACCCAACTTTACCCATTGAGATCATTCTAGTAATAGAGAACTTCAAATATTTCGAATAAATAATAAATCTGACCAAGTTACATTAGTTAGTATATAACTGAAAATTGTGTGCAGTGTAGTGTGCGGCAGGATGGCTCAGTGGTTAGAGCACCAGATTCTGAAGCAGACGTGCGCAAGTTCGAGTCCTGTCCGCGGCAAATCCTGGCCGGTATATGATGAGTTCCCAATTAGTACGAAACCGGTCTACTGGATGAATTGCCTTTTCTACACTATACAATTCTTAGTTTATACTGACATTTGTAAATAATTAATGGATCAGGTGTTTATATCAAGACCGCAACCTTGATTATAATAACTATTATCACCGCCCGCGCAACCAATGTTCGTTTAATTATATAAATGTTCATTTCAATTTCACTTCCCCATGTAGTGTTGTGTCTGTTCAGTAATGACAGATTGGGGATGGTTAGTTGGAACTTTGGGTCTAAATGGATATCATATGACCTCCATCTGAAGAAGAATAGACTAAGCAAGTTACATTAGCTAGTATATCACTGAAAATTGTGTGCAATGTTGTGTGGGGCATGATAGTTTAGTGGTTAGAGCACCAGATTCCGAAGCAGTTGTGTCCAGATTCGAGTCGTGTCCGCGACAAATTCTGGCCAGTATTTGATGAGTTCCCAGTAAGGACGAAACCGATCTACTGGACGAATTGCCTTTTCTTCACTATGCAATTCTTTGTTTATACTGACATATGTAAATAATTAATGGATCAGGTGTTTATATCAAGACCGCAACCTTGATTATAATAATTGTTATCACCACCCGCGCAACCAATGTTCGTTTATTTTATAAATGTTCATTTCAATCCCAATTCCCCATGTAGTGTGGTGTCCGTTCAGTAATGACAGATTGGGGATGGCTATTTGGAACTTTGGGTTTAAATGGATGCCATATGAGCTCCACCTAAAGTAAAACAGACTAACCAAGTTACATTAGTTAGTATATAACTGAAAATTGTGTGCAGTATAATGTGCGGCAGGATGGCTCAGTGATTAGAGGACCAGATTCCGAAGCAGACGTGCCCAGGTTCGATTCCTGCCCGCGGCAAATTCTGGCCAGTATTTGAGGAGTTCCCAATAAGGACGAAACCGGTCTACTGGATGAATTGCCTTTTCTACACTATGCAATTCTTTGTTTATACTGACATATGACTAATAACAATAATAATAAATTTAAATAGAATATGAGTAATTTGGCTCTCAAGCCAAATTAATAACGTAAACTGAAAAAACTCTAAGGTCAATTCTTCTTTGTAATTAATTAATTACTAGGACAATTGGATTTTTACAGTTTACATATTAGTCATTCCTTTGTCCATTTTCTGTGACAAACAAATCTTTAAGGTCAGGTCAGAAAAATTGTAAACGAATCTAATTTGTACGCTCTGCATAGAACACTTTATGCCTGTCTGAGTATATCTCTGTTCCTTGGTTGTTAGTTTATGCATCGTTGAGTAATTTGTTAACGGAATGTTCAGGTGAGCAGTGTCTTCTCAATATAAGTCTATGGGATTTTTATGCTATTTATTCTTAATTTTTATGAAAAACATAAGACTGATCAGTAGGAAAATATAAAGCACACCCGGCCAGATCAGTCTGAAGCACAGGGCCGAGTTTGAAGTCTGTAAAATTAAAGTTCTATGAGTATTTAGAGTTGATAATCTTACTCTCAGAATAATAACAATAAGTAGAATGTATATTTCCTAAAGAAAATGTGAGTGGTGCTTGCAGTAGCCGAACTCGGCCCTCAGTTGCTACCCAGGGTAGCTGCTAGGATAATCGGAGTGATTCCTAGAGTGTTGCAATGAGGTTGTTTAGTTACTTGGAGTGGTTTTTAGGGTCCCTAGTATGGGAGTTAGGGTTGTTGCTAGGGTAATCATTGTGATTGCTAGGGCCCCAGGGGTACAAATTACACCTCACTGTGGAGTATGTTTTCGCACAGCATGAAAGCTGCTCCAAATGGGGCGATTAACATGTTTCTACGACACTCTCTCTCGGAGCTATGATCCGTCGAAGTTGGCCGCTATACATTGTCTACGGGATTTTTGGGGCGATTTGTCGTTCACTGTGCGAACGTTGTACGTCCGATCGCTTATATAAGTCATAGCATATCTCTCCGCACAATTTGATGACTCTTTTGTGGGTCTGTAACAAAAACTGCGGGACAAGTTATGCGCCAAAATTTGTACGGAAGAAAAATAAGAATTATAACAAATATGGTGCATAGTAATAGTGTGCTTTGCCTTCAGCAAGCACAACTAATAATAACAAATAAATAATTTGATTGAAACAGTTTTCCTTCTATTATAAAGAAATTCATATTCATTTAATTGCTACAGTCGATTAACAGTATGCGTATGTGCCTACGTTTTTAAATAATAAGCAAAATTTTAAACTTAATCACAAAATTGTTGATAAGAATTCAAAATAGCATATGATATATAATGCATTCCGTCCTCTAGGCTGTTTTCATAGAATCTTAAAATGTAGAAAAGTCAACTCATCCCGCATTTTTTTAAATCTGAATTTTGACTAAAACAGATAATTTCCCAGTAGTTTCTTTCTTATTGTACTTCAGACTCATAGTTGTGTGTCACATTACAGCTATTGTTTTCACATTCCAACTTAATACAGATTCCGGTTATACCATCATTTTACGCTCATCCTTCCTCTTGTCCACTTTTATGTGCTTCAATTAAGGATTCAATTTTCTGATTACACGTTTGATTTTATAACTCATTGATTTGAAAGCTTTTTTGCGTCTTCCAACCCAACTTTACCCATTGAGATCATTCTAGTAATAGAGAACTTCAAATATTTCGAATAAATAATAAATCTGACCAAGTTACATTAGTTAGTATATAACTGAAAATTGTGTGCAGTGTAGTGTGCGGCAGGATGGCTCAGTGGTTAGAGCACCAGATTCTGAAGCAGACGTGCGCAAGTTCGAGTCCGGTCCGCGGCAAATCCTGGCCGGTATATGATGAGTTCCCAATTAGTACGAAACCGGTCTACTGGATGAATTGCCTTCTTTACACTATACAATTCTTAGTTTATACTGACATTTGTTAATAATTAATGGATCAGGTGTTTATATCAAGACCGCAACCTTGATTATAATAACTATTATCACCGCCCGCGCAACCAATGTTCGTTTAATTATATAAATGTTCATTTCAATTTCACTTCCCCATGTAGTGTTGTGTCTGTTCAGTAATGACAAATTGGGGATGGTTAATTTGAACTTTGGGTCTACATGGATATCATATGACCTCCATCTGAAGAAGAATAGACTAAGCAAGTTACATTAGCTAGTATATCACTGAAAATTGTGTGCAATGTTGTGTGGGGCATGATAGTTTAGTGGTTAGAGCACCAGATTCCGAAGCAGTTGTGTCCAGATTCGAGTCGTGTCCGCGACAAATTCTGGCCAGTATTTGATGAGTTCCCAGTAAGGACGAAACCGATCTACTGGACGAATTGCCTTTTCTTCACTATGCAATTCTTTGTTTATACTGACATATGTAAATAATTAATGGATCAGGTGTTTATATCAAGACCGCAACCTTGATTATAATAATTGTTATCACCACCCGCGCAACCAATGTTCGTTTATTTTATAAATGTTCATTTCAATCCCAATTCCCCATGTAGTGTGGTGTCCGTTCAGTAATGACAGATTGGGGATGGCTATTTGGAACTTTGGGTTTAAATGGATGCCATATGAGCTCCACCTAAAGTAAAACAGACTAACCAAGTTACATTAGTTAGTATATAACTGAAAATTGTGTGCAGTATAATGTGCGGCAGGATGGCTCAGTGATTAGAGGACCAGATTCCGAAGCAGACGTGCCCAGGTTCGATTCCTGCCCGCGGCAAATTCTGGCCAGTATTTGAGGAGTTCCCAATAAGGACGAAACCGGTCTACTGGATGAATTGCCTTTTCTACACTATGCAATTCTTTGTTTATACTGACATATGACTAATAACAATAATAATAAATTTAAATAGAATATGAGTAATTTGGCTCTCAAGCCAAATTAATAACGTAAACTGAAAAAACTCTAAGGTCAATTCTTCTTTGTAATTAATTAATTACTAGGACAATTGGATTTTTACAGTTTACATATTAGTCATTCCTTTGTCCATTTTCTGTGACAAACAAATCTTTAAGGTCAGGTCAGAAAAATTGTAAACGAATCTAATTTGTACGCTCTGCATAGAACACTTTATGCCTGTCTGAGTATATCTCTGTTCCTTGATTGTTAGTTTATGCATCGTTGAGTAATTTGTTAACGGAATGTTCAGGTGAGCAGTGTCTTCTCAATATAAGTCTATGGGATTTTTATGCTATTTATTCTTAATTTTTATGAAAAACATAAGACTGATCAGTAGGAAAATATAAAGCACACCCGGCCAGATCAGTCTGAAGCACAGGGCCGAGTTTGAAGTCTGTAAAATTAAAGTTCTATGAGTATTTAGAGTTGATAATCTTACTCTCAGAATAATAACAATAAGTAGAATGTATATTTCCTAAAGAAAATGTGAGTGGTGCTTGCAGTAGCCGAACTCGGCCCTCAGTTGCTACTCAGGGTAGCTGCTAGGATAATCGGAGTGATTCCTAGAGTGTTGCAATGAGGTTGTTTAGTTACTTGGAGTGGTTTTTAGGGTCCCTAGTATGGGAGTTAGGGTTGTTGCTAGGGTAATCATTGTGATTGCTAGGGCCCCAGGGGTACAAATTACACCTCACTGTGGAGTATGTTTTCGCACAGCATGAAAGCTGCTCCAAATGGGGCGATTAACATGTTTCTACGACACTCTCTCTCGGAGCTATGATCCGTCGAAGTTGGCCGCTATACATTGTCTACGGGATTTTTGGGGCGATTTGTCGTTCACTGTGCGAACGTTGTACGTCCGATCGCTTATATAAGTCATAGCATATCTCTCCGCACAATTTGATGACTCTTTTGTGGGTCTGTAACAAAAACTGCGGGACAAGTTATGCGCCAAAATTTGTACGGAAGAAAAATAAGAATTATAACAAATATGGTGCATAGTAATAGTGTGCTTTGCCTTCAGCAAGCACCACTAATAATAACAAATAAATAATTTGATTGAAACAGTTTTCCTTCTATTATAAAGAAATTCATATTCATTTAATTGCTACAGTCGATTAACAGTATGCGTATGTGCCTACGTTTTTAAATAATAAGCAAAATTTTAAACTTAATCACAAAATTGTTGATAAGAATTCAAAATAGCATATGATATATAATGCATTCCGTCCTCTAGGCTGTTTTCATAGAATCTTAAAATGTAGAAAAGTCAACTCATCCCGCATTTTTTTAAATCTGAATTTTGACTAAAACAGATAATTTCCCAGTAGTTTCTTTCTTATTGTACTTCAGACTCATAGTTGTGTGTTACATTACAGCTATTGTTTTCACATTCCAACTTAATACAGATTCCGGTTATACCATCATTTTACGCTCATCCTTCCTCTTGTCCACTTTTATGTGCTTCAATTAAGGATTCAATTTTCTGATTACACGTTTGATTTTATAACTCATTGATTTGAAAGCTTTTTTGCGTCTTCCAACCCAACTTTACCCATTGAGATCATTCTAGTAATAGAGAACTTCAAATATTTCGAATAAATAATAAATCTGACCAAGTTACATTAGTTAGTATATAACTGAAAATTGTGTGCAGTGTAGTGTGCGGCAGGATGGCTCAGTGGTTAGAGCACCAGATTCTGAAGCAGACGTGCGCAAGTTCGAGTCCGGTCCGCGGCAAATCCTGGCCGGTATATGATGAGTTCCCAATTAGTACGAAACCGGTCTACTGGATGAATTGCCTTCTTTACACTATACAATTCTTAGTTTATACTGACATTTGTAAATAATTAATGGATCAGGTGTTTATATCAAGACCGCAACCTTGATTATAATAACTATTATCACCGCCCGCGCAACCAATGTTCGTTTAATTATATAAATGTTCATTTCAATTTCACTTCCCCATGTAGTGTTGTGTCTGTTCAGTAATGACAGATTGGGGATGGTTAGTTGGAACTTTGGGTCTAAATGGATATCATATGACCTCCATCTGAAGAAGAATAGACTAAGCAAGTTACATTAGCTAGTATATCACTGAAAATTGTGTGCAATGTTGTGTGGGGCATGATAGTTTAGTGGTTAGAGCACCAGATTCCGAAGCAGTTGTGTCCAGATTCGAGTCGTGTACGCGACAAATTCTGGCCAGTATTTGATGAGTTCCCAGTAAGGACGAAACCGATCTACTGGACGAATTGCCTTTTCTTCACTATGCAATTCTTTGTTTATACTGACATATGTAAATAATTAATGGATCAGGTGTTTATATCAAGACCGCAACCTTGATTATAATAATTGTTATCACCACCCGCGCAACCAATGTTCGTTTATTTTATAAATGTTCATTTCAATCCCAATTCCCCATGTAGTGTGGTGTCCGTTCAGTAATGACAGATTGGGGATGGCTATTTGGAACTTTGGGTTTAAATGGATGCCATATGAGCTCCACCTAAAGTAAAACAGACTAACCAAGTTACATTAGTTAGTATATAACTGAAAATTGTGTGCAGTATAATGTGCGGCAGGATGGCTCAGTGATTAGAGGACCAGATTCCGAAGCAGACGTGCCCAGGTTCGATTCCTGCCCGCGGCAAATTCTGGCCAGTATTTGAGGAGTTCCCAATAAGGACGAAACCGGTCTACTGGATGAATTGCCTTTTCTACACTATGCAATTCTTTGTTTATACTGACATATGACTAATAACAATAATAATAAATTTAAATAGAATATGAGTAATTTGGCTCTCAAGCCAAATTAATAACGTAAACTGAAAAAACTCTAAGGTCAATTCTTCTTTGTAATTAATTAATTACTAGGACAATTGGATTTTTACAGTTTACATATTAGTCATTCCTTTGTCCATTTTCTGTGACAAACAAATCTTTAAGGTCAGGTCAGAAAAATTGTAAACGAATCTAATTTGTACGCTCTGCATAGAACACTTTATGCCTGTCTGAGTATATCTCTGTTCCTTGATTGTTAGTTTATGCATCGTTGAGTAATTTGTTAACGGAATGTTCAGGTGAGCAGTGTCTTCTCAATATAAGTCTATGGGATTTTTATGCTATTTATTCTTAATTTTTATGAAAAACATAAGACTGATCAGTAGGAAAATATAAAGCACACCCGGCCAGATCAGTCTGAAGCACAGGGCCGAGTTTGAAGTCTGTAAAATTAAAGTTCTATGAGTATTTAGAGTTGATAATCTTACTCTCAGAATAATAACAATAAGTAGAATGTATATTTCCTAAAGAAAATGTGAGTGGTGCTTGCAGTAGCCGAACTCGGCCCTCAGTTGCTACTCAGGGTAGCTGCTAGGATAATCGGAGTGATTCCTAGAGTGTTGCAATGAGGTTGTTTAGTTACTTGGAGTGGTTTTTAGGGTCCCTAGTATGGGAGTTAGGGTTGTTGCTAGGGTAATCATTGTGATTGCTAGGGCCCCAGGGGTACAAATTACACGTCACTGTGGAGTATGTTTTCGCACAGCATGAAAGCTGCTCCAAATGGGGCGATTAACATGTTTCTACGACACTCTCTCTGTCGGAGCTATGATCCGTCGAAGTTGGCCGCTATACATTGTCTACGGGATTTTTGGGGCGATTTGTCGTTCACTGTGCGAACGTTGTACGTCCGATCGCTTATATAAGTCATAGCATATCTCTCCGCACAATTTGATGACTCTTTTGTGGGTCTGTAACAAAAACTGCGGGACAAGTTATGCGCCAAAATTTGTACGGAAGAAAAATAAGAATTATAACAAATATGGTGCATAGTAATAGTGTGCTTTGCCTTCAGCAAGCACCACTAATAATAACAAATAAATAATTTGATTGAAACA
The DNA here is from genome assembly GCA_029291075.1 of Eudiplozoon nipponicum. Classification (NCBI taxonomy): domain Eukaryota; kingdom Metazoa; phylum Platyhelminthes; class Monogenea; order Mazocraeidea; family Diplozoidae; genus Eudiplozoon; species Eudiplozoon nipponicum. Next base: position 7,035 of record JAQBSW010007555.1, on the reverse strand, counting down.
GTTTTCCTTCTATTATAAAGAAATTCATATTCATTTAATTGCTACAGTCGATTAACAGTATGCGTATGTGCCTACGTTTTTAAATAATAAGCAAAATTTTAAACTTAATCACAAAATTGTTGATAAGAATTCAAAATAGCATATGATATATAATGCATTCCGTCCTCTAGGCTGTTTTCATAGAATCTTAAAATGTAGAAAAGTCAACTCATCCCGCATTTTTTTAAATCTGAATTTTGACTAAAACAGATAATTTCCCAGTAGTTTCTTTCTTATTGTACTTCAGACTCATAGTTGTGTGTCACATTACAGCTATTGTTTTCACATTCCAACTTAATACAGATTCCGGTTATACCATCATTTTACGCTCATCCTTCCTCTTGTCCACTTTTATGTGCTTCAATTAAGGATTCAATTTTCTGATTACACGTTTGATTTTATAACTCATTGATTTGAAAGCTTTTTTGCGTCTTCCAACCCAACTTTACCCATTGAGATCATTCTAGTAATAGAGAACTTCAAATATTTCGAATAAATAATAAATCTGACCAAGTTACATTAGTTAGTATATAACTGAAAATTGTGTGCATGTAGTGTGGGCAGGTGGCTCAGTGGTTAGAGCACCAGATTCTGAAGCAGACGTGCGCAAGTTCGAGTCCTGTCCGCGGCAAATCCTGGCCGGTATATGATGAGTTCCCAATTAGTACGAAACCGGTCTACTGGATGAATTGCCTTCTTTACACTATACAATTCTTAGTTTATACTGACATTTGTAAATAATTAATGGATCAGGTGTTTATATCAAGACCGCAACCTTGATTATAATAACTATTATCACCGCCCGCGCAACCAATGTTCGTTTAATTATATAAATGTTCATTTCAATTTCACTTCCCCATGTAGTGTGGTGTCCGTTCAGTAATGACAGATTGGGGATGGCTATTTGGAACTTTGGGTTTAAATGGATGCCATATGAGCTCCACCTAAAGTAAAACAGACTAACCAAGTTACATTAGTTAGTATATAACTGAAAATTGTGTGCAGTATAATGTGCGGCAGGATGGCTCAGTGATTAGAGGACCAGATTCCGAAGCAGACGTGCCCAGGTTCGATTCCTGCCCGCGGCAAATTCTGGCCAGTATTTGAGGAGTTCCCAATAAGGACGAAACCGGTCTACTGGATGAATTGCCTTTTCTACACTATGCAATTCTTTGTTTATACTGACATATGACTAATAACAATAATAATAAATTTAAATAGAATATGAGTAATTTGGCTCTCAAGCCAAATTAATAACGTAAACTGAAAAAACTCTAAGGTCAATTCTTCTTTGTAATTAATTAATTACTAGGACAATTGGATTTTTACAGTTTACATATTAGTCATTCCTTTGTCCATTTTCTGTGACAAACAAATCTTTAAGGTCAGGTCAGAAAAATTGTAAACGAATCTAATTTGTACGCTCTGCATAGAACACTTTATGCCTGTCTGAGTATATCTCTGTTCCTTGGTTGTTAGTTTATGCATCGTTGAGTAATTTGTTAACGGAATGTTCAGGTGAGCAGTGTCTTCTCAATATAAGTCTATGGGATTTTTATGCTATTTATTCTTAATTTTTATGAAAAACATAAGACTGATCAGTAGGAAAATATAAAGCACACCCGGCCAGATCAGTCTGAAGCACAGGGCCGAGTTTGAAGTCTGTAAAATTAAAGTTCTATGAGTATTTAGAGTTGATAATCTTACTCTCAGAATAATAACAATAAGTAGAATGTATATTTCCTAAAGAAAATGTGAGTGGTGCTTGCAGTAGCCGAACTCGGCCCTCAGTTGCTACTCAGGGTAGCTGCTAGGATAATCGGAGTGATTCCTAGAGTGTTGCAATGAGGTTGTTTAGTTACTTGGAGTGGTTTTTAGGGTCCCTAGTATGGGAGTTAGGGTTGTTGCTAGGGTAATCATTGTGATTGCTAGGGCCCCAGGGGTACAAATTACACGTCACTGTGGAGTATGTTTTCGCACAGCATGAAAGCTGCTCCAAATGGGGCGATTAACATGTTTCTACGACACTCTCTCTCTCGGAGCTATGATCCGTCGAAGTTGGCCGCTATACATTGTCTACGGGATTTTTGGGGCGATTTGTCGTTCACTGTGCGAACGTTGTACGTCCGATCGCTTATATAAGTCATAGCATATCTCTCCGCACAATTTGATGACTCTTTTGTGGGTCTGTAACAAAAACTGCGGGACAAGTTATGCGCCAAAATTTGTACGGAAGAAAAATAAGAATTATAACAAATATGGTGCATAGTAATAGTGTGCTTTGCCTTCAGCAAGCACAACTAATAATAACAAATAAATAATTTGATTGAAACAGTTTTCCTTCTATTATAAAGAAATTCATATTCATTTAATTGCTACAGTCGATTAACAGTATGCGTATGTGCCTACGTTTTTAAATAATAAGCAAAATTTTAAACTTAATCACAAAATTGTTGATAAGAATTCAAAATAGCATATGATATATAATGCATTCCGTCCTCTAGGCTGTTTTCATAGAATCTTAAAATGTAGAAAAGTCAACTCATCCCGCATTTTTTTAAATCTGAATTTTGACTAAAACAGATAATTTCCCAGTAGTTTCTTTCTTATTGTACTTCAGACTCATAGTTGTGTGTTACATTACAGCTATTGTTTTCACATTCCAACTTAATACAGATTCCGGTTATACCATCATTTTACGCTCATCCTTCCTCTTGTCCACTTTTATGTGCTTCAATTAAGGATTCAATTTTCTGATTACACGTTTGATTTTATAACTCATTGATTTGAAAGCTTTTTTGCGTCTTCCAACCCAACTTTACCCATTGAGATCATTCTAGTAATAGAGAACTTCAAATATTTCGAATAAATAATAAATCTGACCAAGTTACATTAGTTAGTATATAACTGAAAATTGTGTGCAGGATGGCTCAGTGGTTAGAGCACCAGATTCTGAAGCAGACGTGCGCAAGTTCGAGTCCTGTCCGCGGCAAATCCTGGCCGGTATATGATGAGTTCCCAATTAGTACGAAACCGGTCTACTGGATGAATTGCCTTCTTTGCACTATACAATTCTTAGTTTATACTGACATTTGTTAATAATTAATGGATCAGGTGTTTATATCAAGACCGCAACCTTGATTATAATAACTATTATCACCGCCCGCGCAACCAATGTTCGTTTAATTATATAAATGTTCATTTCAATTTCACTTCCCCATGTAGTGTTGTGTCTGTTCAGTAATGACAAATTGGGGATGGTTAATTTGAACTTTGGGTCTACATGGATATCATATGACCTCCATCTGAAGAAGAATAGACTAAGCAAGTTACATTAGCTAGTATATCACTGAAAATTGTGTGCAATGTTGTGTGGGGCATGATAGTTTAGTGGTTAGAGCACCAGATTCCGAAGCAGTTGTGTCCAGATTCGAGTCGTGTACGCGACAAATTCTGGCCAGTATTTGATGAGTTCCCAGTAAGGACGAAACCGATCTACTGGACGAATTGCCTTTTCTTCACTATGCAATTCTTTGTTTATACTGACATATGTAAATAATTAATGGATCAGGTGTTTATATCAAGACCGCAACCTTGATTATAATAATTGTTATCACCACCCGCGCAACCAATGTTCGTTTATTTTATAAATGTTCATTTCAATCCCAATTCCCCATGTAGTGTGGTGTCCGTTCAGTAATGACAGATTGGGGATGGCTATTTGGAACTTTGGGTTTAAATGGATGCCATATGAGCTCCACCTAAAGTAAAACAGACTAACCAAGTTACATTAGTTAGTATATAACTGAAAATTGTGTGCAGTATAATGTGCGGCAGGATGGCTCAGTGATTAGAGGACCAGATTCCGAAGCAGACGTGCCCAGGTTCGATTCCTGCCCGCGGCAAATTCTGGCCAGTATTTGAGGAGTTCCCAATAAGGACGAAACCGGTCTACTGGATGAATTGCCTTTTCTACACTATGCAATTCTTTGTTTAAACTGACATATGACTAATAACAATAATAATAAATTTAAATAGAATATGAGTAATTTGGCTCTCAAGCCAAATTAATAACGTAAACTGAAAAAACTCTAAGGTCAATTCTTCTTTGTAATTAATTAATTACTAGGACAATTGGATTTTTACAGTTTACATATTAGTCATTCCTTTGTCCATTTTCTGTGACAAACAAATCTTTAAGGTCAGGTCAGAAAAATTGTAAACGAATCTAATTTGTACGCTCTGCATAGAACACTTTATGCCTGTCTGAGTATATCTCTGTTCCTTGATTGTTAGTTTATGCATCGTTGAGTAATTTGTTAACGGAATGTTCAGGTGAGCAGTGTCTTCTCAATATAAGTCTATGGGATTTTTATGCTATTTATTCTTAATTTTTATGAAAAACATAAGACTGATCAGTAGGAAAATATAAAGCACACCCGGCCAGATCAGTCTGAAGCACAGGGCCGAGTTTGAAGTCTGTAAAATTAAAGTTCTATGAGTATTTAGAGTTGATAATCTTACTCTCAGAATAATAACAATAAGTAGAATGTATATTTCCTAAAGAAAATGTGAGTTGTGCTTGTAGTAGCCGAACTCGGCCCTCAGTTGCTACCCATGGTAGCTGCTAGGATAATCGGAGTGATTCCTAGAGTGTTGCAATGAGGTTGTTTAGTTAATTGGAGTGGTTTTTAGGGTCCCTAGTATGGGAGTTAGGGTTGTTGCTAGGGTAATCATTGTGATTGCTAGGGCCCCAGGGGTACAAATTACACGTCACTGTGGAGTATGTTTTCGCACAGCATGAAAGCTGCTCCAAATGGGGCGATTAACATGTTTCTACGACACTCTCTCTCGGAGCTATGATCCGTCGAAGTTGGCCGCTATACATTGTCTACGGGATTTTTGGGGCGATTTGTCGTTCACTGTGCGAACGTTGTACGTCCGATCGCTTATATAAGTCATAGCATATCTCTCCGCACAATTTGATGACTCTTTTGTGGGTCTGTAACAAAAACTGCGGGACAAGTTATGCGCCAAAATTTGTACGGAAGAAAAATAAGAATTATAACAAATATGGTGCATAGTAATAGTGTGCTTTGCCTTCAGCAAGCACCACTAATAATAACAAATAAATAATTTGATTGAAACAGTTTTCCTTCTATTATAAAGAAATTCATATTCATTTAATTGCTACAGTCGATTAACAGTATGCGTATGTGCCTACGTTTTTAAATAATAAGCAAAATTTTAAACTTAATCACAAAATTGTTGATAAGAATTCAAAATAGCATATGATATATAATGCATTCCGTCCTCTAGGCTGTTTTCATAGAATCTTAAAATGTAGAAAAGTCAACTCATCCCGCATTTTTTTAAATCTGAATTTTGACTAAAACAGATAATTTCCCAGTAGTTTCTTTCTTATTGTACTTCAGACTCATAGTTGTGTGTCACATTACAGCTATTGTTTTCACATTCCAACTTAATACAGATTCCGGTTATACCATCATTTTACGCTCATCCTTCCTCTTGTCCACTTTTATGTGCTTCAATTAAGGATTCAATTTTCTGATTACACGTTTGATTTTATAACTCATTGATTTGAAAGCTTTTTTGCGTCTTCCAACCCAACTTTACCCATTGAGATCATTCTAGTAATAGAGAACTTCAAATATTTCGAATAAATAATAAATCTGACCAAGTTACATTAGTTAGTATATAACTGAAAATTGTGTGCAGTGTAGTGTGCGGCAGGATGGCTCAGTGGTTAGAGCACCAGATTCTGAAGCAGACGTGCGCAAGTTCGAGTCCTGTCCGCGGCAAATCCTGGCCGGTATATGATGAGTTCCCAATTAGTACGAAACCGGTCTACTGGATGAATTGCCTTCTTTACACTATACAATTCTTAGTTTATACTGACATTTGTAAATAATTAATGGATCAGGTGTTTATATCAAGACCGCAACCTTGATTATAATAATTGTTATCACCACCCGCGCAACCAATGTTCGTTTAATTATATAAATGTTCATTTCAATCCCACTTCCCCATGTAGTGTGGTGTCTGTTCAGTAATGACAGATTGGGGATGGTTATTTGGAACTTTGGGTCTAAATGGATGCCATATGAGCTCCACCTAAAGTAAAATAGACTAACCAAGTTACATTAGTTAGTATATAACTGAAAATTGTGTGCAGTGTAGTGTGCGGCAGGATGGCTCAGTGATTAGAGCACCAGATTCCGAAGCAGACGTGCCCAGGTTCGATTCCTGTCCGCGGCAAATTCTGGCCAGTATTTGATGAGTTCCCAATAAGGACGAAACCGGTCTACTGGATGAATTGCCTTTTCTACACTATACAATTCTTAGTTTATACTGACATATGTAAGTAATTAATGGGTCAGGTGTTTATATCAAGACCGCAACCTTGATTATAATAATTGTTATCACCACCCGCGCAACCAATGTTCGTTTAATTATATAAATGTTCATTTCAATACCACTTCCCCATGTAATGTGGTGTCTGTTCAGTAATGACAGATTGGGCATGGTTAGTTGGAACTTTGGGTCTAAATGGATGCCATATGAGCTCCACCTAAAGGAAAAATTGACTAACCAAGTTACATTAGTTAGTATATAACTGAAAATTGTGTGTAGTGTAGTGTGCGGCAGGATAGCTCAGTGGTTAGAGCACCAGATTCCGAAGCAGACGTGCCCAGGTTCGTATCCTGTCCGCGGCAAATTCTGGCCAGTACTTGATGAGTTCCCAATAAGGACGAAACCGGTCTACTGGATGAATTGCCTTTTCTACACTATACAATTCTTAGTTTATACTGACATATGTAAGTAATTAATGGGTCAGGTGTTTATATCAAGACCGCAACCTTGATTATAATAATTGTTATCACCACCCGCGCAACCAATGTTCGTTTAATTATATAAATGTTCATTTCAATCCCAATTCCCCGTGTAGTGTGGTGTCCGTTCAGTATTGACAGA